>JAYJMB010000003.1:31499-52208 GCA_036873735.1 Pouteria campechiana
CAGAAACTCTCTCTCTCTCTCTCTCTCTCTCTCTCTCTCTCTCTCTCTCTCTCTCTCTCTGCATCCATCGATTTTGTAATTCTCATGCACTCAACTGCATATATTGATAATACAACATTAGATATTGCATTGGGTCTCTAGAATGGCTCTGATAAATTGGTTCAATTCCTTATTTGGGTTATTGCTAGGCAAAGCGTGCCATGTACAGGGAGGAAGAATTCAGTCTGACATGGCTCAAATTATACAAATGGACCACAAAAATATCTAGCGAATCATTTACTTGGCCTTTTTGCTAGTTTTAACGTGAGCGGTCCAAATCAATGGCGGAAATAATCGACTTGCACGTGGATGTATGTACAAAAGATGCATGAATAGCTTCCAATCTGGGGCATCATGCATCAAGCTACTAATTGGGATGCCTCATGCCAACCATGCATGCGATCAGGTGAGCTGCACCACCTCAGTGTGGTAATTTCAGTGGCTTTGTCCATGGTTTTTTCTGTGATGTTGTGGAGCTATCAGCTGAATGGGTAGGTTATGTGTTTTTACTTGCTGCTGCTGCTTTTTTTTTTCTATGTAGAAAAAGGCAGCTAGCGCAGTGTGCAAGGTACGCAACCGTTGAATTTGGACCATCGGCAGCTTTCTTAGCTGGCTGTCCAACTGTTGAATGTGGACCATTTGAAGCTTTCTTAGCTGGCTGCCATTTCATTACATTATATGGTCTAGCTATTTGGCGAGATAGGAGCATCATTTTGGTTTATTCCCAAGTCAGGGATTCTCTCTGGTGGGGCCCACCTGGCTGATAGCTAGGATCTTAGGACACATAATTTTCTGGTTTGGGGTAGATAGTGAGGCGGAAAGGGGCAAATGTATCTCATTCTCTCCAAAACAATCTAATTGTTTATGGGGTGTGACCTAACTTTCAAATATGTGAAATAATCACATGTAAAAGTGAACCCATGTTGAGTTAAAACCACCAACCAGCCTATTTAATTATGAGACAATCGCTGGTGGGGCTAATTTTAATTTGGGTGTGCTTGAAGAGCTTTCTGGCTCTAAAATGGACCTGCACCCTCTTCAATATGCTTTTTTTTTTTCAATTCATCTCTTGGTAATTACAGGTATTTGTTAGAGAAGCAATTAATTCCAATAAATAATCCTAGTTGCCTCTGATTCAGGTTGCATTAAAAATCAAAATCTATGATGTATTATCAATTGAATTATACAATTAATTAATTATACAGCATAGATATTTCTAGCTAGCTAAGGCTTATACAAGATAATTAATTGAATTGTACTCGTAAAGCTTGCAAGCCGTATAATACCTGCTTGCCGTATTGAATTACAATCCATGTTTCTCTATGCATGAAGCCGCACTGCTATATCCACTATTTTGTTACATTGTTGAGAAAACTTTCTCTTCTAAGGGATGTGAAGTTAAGTTTGGCTGTGGAAACTCAAGAAATAAATCGTCCTTTTTTTCCAATATAACATTATAATTATTTTTAATAATTATATTTTTCATATTATTATTATCATATTTCTAATTATTACTTTCTATTTTTTCATAAAAAAGCTTACTATTTTCCTTTATTTACTTTATGGCCCGCCTCATTTCATATCTGGCCACTAACATCCTATATTTCAAATATGCTTTCTTTTATATAGAAAATTTAAATAAACTCTTTCAAAAATGTCCTTCCTGTCTAAAAAAAGAATGTGATGGCTTTTAGCTGGCACTCTATGGCTTTAGCTGAAATAAATTTCTTATGTAAGCTTCTCTTAAGAAAGTAAGGGTGTCTTTGGATAGCGTGCATTATAATGTGTATTAGGGCATAAAGTATAATAAAGAAAAGATAAAATAACATGATGAGTAATATATATTAGAATATGTACTAGAAAAAATAAATGGATGATTGAAAGAACAGTGATAAATGATTAAAAAGTAGAAAATATGTAGGAATAAATTATTGAAAAGATATAAAAATTGATGGAAAATATGGTGTGTTTGCTAATACCTTATTTGATTTGAGGGTGTATTAGGATATTTATTAGAGGTGTTGAGTGAATGCACACCCTAATACATGGGTGTATATTCATCCAACAAACCCTAACTTAAGCATAGCTTTTAGCTACCTGTGTCAGTCATCACATGGTTACATTTTCGGTGGGCAGCCCACTCAGTAGAGAATAGGGATGATCATCAGGGAAAGGAAAATGCCACGGGCATTGAGACACGGTCTCTACCACAGTCAAGTCATTCAGCATTCAAAAATAGTATAGTCCACCCGACGAATAGACAATGTTATCATTGAGAATGAGGAGGGGAATCTTCGTACGCATAGGCCGTCGTAAATTCATGGATAGAAAAGCACACCCAGCATCATGTCTATATCTAGAAGCCATTCCATCCAGTTACCGTGTCTGGAAGATTCAATTCCCCATGCCGTCATGATGCTATGCTTTTCAACATGGCAGGGTCGTGTATTCAAAGTCAGATTTTCAAATTATTTGAATTCTTACAAGCTAATGCCATCATTACAGTCTTGTCAACAAAAATCCCCGGTGGGTCGAATTCAGCAGGCGGAATTGATCCATTCCTGAGTTCGTCTAGTCAATAGCCGTGTTCTATAGATTCTTGCAAACACTGAATTTTTTCTGCAATGATTTGTGGGCAGTCAGGATTCAAGTCGGCCAATCTATAACATGGGATGCGAATTGAGCTATTCTATTATTGGATGGAATGTAAGAACTTTATCTAGCATGTCGATCAAGATTTGGGTGCGTCTTTTAGAATACTCGATGAACGTTTTACATCCCAAGTTGAGATCTCATAAAGGACTACCTAAGAGAAATCTATTTGCCGAGTATCGGAAGACGTCTTGCCTGCTGCGGGGTTAGTGGGTTTTATGCATTTTGTAAGGTGAGCTTAAAAGCATTTCAAGCAAGTTTGAAGGCCTGTGATGAGGTGAGGAATAGCGAGAGAGGGATTTTGGTCCTGGGATCTCCAAACAATTGGCCAGGCGCCAGCAGATTTAGTAATTGTGGATACTTGACAGAGAAATCGCATTTGTAAGACCCGAATTTTCATAGTATTGAACTGAGGAACAAGTACAAGTTGAAAAATTACGGATGAGAGTTAGCTCATTGAAACTAAATAATGTTCTTGCCATCTGATTACTCCTTTCAACTTCCAACTTCGAAGACAGTAGAGGAAGGAATAGTGTATATCAATAGCAACTGTGTGGCAGTGGTCACAGATTTTGTCAACAAGCTTGGTAATACCCATCTCGCCTCTGTGTCCATCTCCAATTAAAATGCTTAAATCCTTTTCCTCATTTTCTCGTATATATTCTAGTACAATGTTGACAAATTCCAGTGCCTCAGAAGGCAACATGCTTATCTGGGATTAACTTTCGAAGCTTGGGCTTTTTGCATAGTAGTCTCTTTTAGGTTTCACAATCTTGGAAAATTTACCTCCTAATTCTAAAATTTAGATAATTAATCCCGAGCTTGTGAATAATTTGCATTGCTGGCCCCTGCCGTCACGCTTTGATGAAGGTTAAAATGAAAAGGCTCCACTGAAGTTATAATTGAATCCACCTGACTATTTATAATTGAATCCACCTGACTAAATCAAAACTGTGTTTGTTATGGCTTTAGAGAATTTAAAATAGTCCATTTTTAATCTTTCAAACAAATACATTTTATACTAAATTTCGAAATCATCATTTATTAACATTATTTTAATCATTAAACTTTGACAATACATTGACATTTTGACATTGCCCTCAAGAAGCCATTTAAAAGAAGCAAAAACAGTTTAGCTTCAGTTGTTTGAATTTATGCATAGATGCTTCAAATATAAAACATTGCATGACATTTTTAAAGCATATACACTCTTGTTGTTAACCACTTTTGACTATTGCAGAAAGGAACACACACACACACACATTGTATACAAATCTATGAAATTAGTTGCAATGGTATTACTAAAAATCTACATATATTGAATTCCCCCCACCCGGCACACACACACACACACTGTATACAAATCTATGAAATTAGTTGCAAGGGTATTACTAAAAATCTAGCCATATTGAATTCCACCCTATTAAATGTTTTTGCTCACGGTAAATTTGTAGCGGCCTTGACTCAACTAAAACCACTCGCTCAGAAACCGGAACGGCCTAATGAACCAATGCACCAAATCATACCAGCGAATGCGCAGCAAGCAGAGATGCCGGCATTTTGAATAAGCATCCAAGTCAAGTGCAAGTACATTTAGCTCTCTTTTCTGCAACTGGTAATTTAAATTTAAATTGTGGCCCACCTACTAGTGACAGATATGACTCCATGTTTGTCTACTAGGAATTACACTTTGCTACAGATTAGACAACAAACCTGCCTCGGTTGCATGCATATTCTCAGGTGTATTCAATCTCACGTGTATGAGCATAGTGACACAGATTGCATTGCATCCTCAAGGCAATTTATCTTGGAAAAATTAAATATTTGTAACAATATAAACGCTGAATTTTACACAGTTTTGAGGAAGCCGAAAAAAAAAAAAAAAAAGGATGATTTTCTTCTGATCTCATTTACAAACACAAACCTCTACTTTGGCTATGTGGGGACCACCACTGGCCCATCGAGTGGTGATGATGACGAAGAATCATCCTCAACATCACTCTCCGATTCTTGATTGCTCTTCTCAGTCTCCTCCTCAAATCCTTGCTTAAACCTATCATAATTGGTGGGTTCACTAGGCTTGAATGGCCGCTCGCCCAGGACACGGACCATGTCTTCCTGATGCAGAACCTCCTTCTCAAGCAGCAGCTCTGCGATCTGTGCAACCTGCTCTTTATGTTCCTCAATCAGCTGTACTGTCCGATCATAGGCCTTATCCACCCATTTCCTCACTTCATTGTCAATCATTGCACCCGTCTTGCTACTATATGGCTTGGTCATCTCAAAGCCATCGTCCCTCTGGGGAAAGGAGACTAGCCCAACCTTGTCACTGAAACCATAAACTGCTACTTGGGCGTATGTCATCTTGGTCACTTTCTCCAAGTCATTCTGAGCACCCGTTGATATCTTCCCCAGCAAAACCTATGCATCATGGGAAGAGCAATCAGATTTTCACGAGTACAATTATACAGAATGTGGTGCACAAGCCTAACATTTACAAACGAACAACACAGGCACGTGACTGGTGAATATAGGCAAGAAAAGGTTCGATATCCTCCCCAGCAGGACCCATGCATCATGGAAAGATCAATCAAATTTTCACGCATACAATTATAAAGAATGCAGTGCACTTGCTAAATGGAGAGGCCTAACATCAGCGTCAGATCTTTACTGGTGAACAACACTGGCACGTGACTGGTGAATATAGAGGCAAGAAAGGGTCTGACCATACACTAACTTGACACTAACGCGGACCTAGAAACCAGTGAAACTAGTAGCTAGGCCCCTTTTGATCCACCTTCTTATGGAGAAGCCAATACACACTCCACCAAACTACCCAGAGCAAACAACTTTAACAGAAAGTCCATTTAGAGAAGCAACTTCCCATCATATTCTTTCCCAGAAGTTACTAAAATGCCTTTCTTAACAAGATATGCCAAATGGGACCTCAAAACTGCTTCCATTGGAACAGCTACACCTAGAAAAGCCCCTGACCTCAATCCCCTTATCCTATCATCGGCATCATCACAATTGAAGCATTATCCAAATTAACTGGAGTGTGATTCCATCAATCCTGCTAACCTATTCAACTCTTTGATGGATCATTTCTCCATTCAAATCATACGGTTCAAGTATTTAGTCAGTACCTCCAAAATCATCCTTTTGAGCCTTCCCCAGAAGGATGCCTCTAGAAACATGGAAGCCAAGAAAAAACCTACGGCATCAGCACTGTTGGGAGTCTGGGACAAAGGTCAAGTGATATTTTTAGAACCATCATTTCCATTTATGTGGGCCAATGACTAAGTAGATCAGACTAATTTTCAGCTATGCACACAGCTTAGATAATGAGAACTTGCTGGATGAGTAACTGCAGCCTAACCAAAGCTACTGCATAAGCTGTCAGAATGAGGAATGAAACACTACTGCACCTGTTCTGCTGCCCGTCCACCAAGTGTCATGCATGTCATATCGAAGAGTTGTTCTTTAGTCATCAAGAGGTTCTCATTAGGAACATATTGAGCAAATCCCAGAGCAGCAGTCCCACGGGGAACAATTGTGACTTTAAGCAGGGGTTCGGCATGTTCCAAAAACCACCCAGTAACAGCATGCCCAGATTCATGGTAAGCAACAGTCCGGCGTTCAAGCTTGCTGATTACCTGGAGAAAAAAAGATGTAAGAACAATGGCTTATATCATCATGAAGCGGAGGAAAGCACAGGGAATCCGATGGCATCAATGTTGACTTGCCAAGTTAGCCATCAGTCTTTATGATTACTATGCGGTTCACCAACATCATCCAGAATTTTTATTTGAACAACAAAATTTGTAGAATTGCAAAATCATTGACAGGAAAAAAAAGACTGAAGGAAAGATATTAATCACAAGATTTCTTTTCTTTATGCTTGTATTTGTATAAACAAAAACAATAAAAAATCAGTAATGATAGCATAACAAGATCTCATTTTTATAGCCATTAAAACTGACTTAACCAGCATAACAATATGGAGAATGAAGTTGAGGACTGTGATGCCTATGGAAATCCTGGAAGATGCAGCTTTGCACTGAAAAGTGAATTACAAGACATAAGGTTGGAGATTCCATTGGACCACCAGCATCCAGGATCTAGTCATGTCCTCAACAGTTAGAGAGAAAAACATTCTAACAATTGAACATGGGGTGCAACTCCATGTGATATACATAAATTACAACTTTTAAAAAACAGAATTATAATCTTTCTGTTTTGTTCTCTTTTTCTTGTTCTTCCTCATCAGCAGCAACCTTGGGTGTGCATAAAGTGGTTAGGCAAGGCATCCATGTTTTACTACTCTGGAAAGTGTCTACTTAATCTTTGACCATAGATTTCAATGTCCTGGATTTCAATGTCAGCTTTATTAGTAATTAAGGATCTATTGGTGGTCTCAACAAAAGATATTGTAGCCTTTCTCAGCAACAATATTGTTTTTATCAGGGAACTTTAACAGAAAAAAAAATAATATGAAAAAAATAAAAATTCAATAAAACTCGATAATAAATTAAGATAACTCTAAACACACTATTAAAACAAAAATAATACTTTAGATGCTACCATTTAATAACTAATGGGAAATAAATGTGAGACCTATACACATAACCCAAAAAATTAATATTACTTTAATAAATGAGAATTGATTATAGATATTGATATAAACATATATATATATGTATGTATGTATGTATGTATCTAAACAATATGCAATAAACACACAAGGGTTTTTAATGATTTAAGAAGGTTATTGGAGCTGTTTGCGAAGAAATAAGAGAAGAAATGGTAGAAGGTGGATTTGGGTGACAATTTATAAGAAAATAATAATAATACCCCAGATGTTATCAATGGATTAGAGAAAATATCGATAATATCTCTGATATTATCAATAACCTATATTAGACTTACATGTTGGTTTCCCTTATGATAATTTATCAGACACCTACCAAAACAATATTATCACTGATAATAACAAAATTGCAAACAGTTTCCCCATGCACTATTAACCCAGTTCACAAGTTCTCTTTTGACTAATCATTTCTACAATTCTACTTACATCTTTGACCATAGATTTCAACATCCTCATTTCAGGCATGCTCATTTTATGAATCTAATAATAACCCTTTTCTTCAGAGGGTAGAACTCCATTTCTCTACTTTTGAGATATCATTCAAGCTTGGCAAAATAATTTTACACCATTTATAACACAATGAAGCCACATTGAGAAATTGAAACATATGATTTGAGGCATAATCAAGGGATCAGAGATTGAATGACAAGTTTTATATAAAGCAGAAGGAAGCTTCAATTCTCATTTTCTTCTAATGGTTTGAGCACTGGATATCATTCTTGAGGGTCCATTTGATAACAAGCTCCTTTTCCTGCCCTCTTTTGATCATGTGACATTTAACCATGTTAACAACCCTCTTTTTTCATAATAATAATATTTTTAATCATTATCCCTTATCTTTTTATCCAAAAAGCCTATTTAATTTTATCTTTATTGCTTTATTACCAATCAATATCCCCTATTATATCTCATCATTTCTTCCCCTTTGCCTCCACTTTTTCAAATTCTACTTTTTTCTTCTCCTTTACACTTCTTATCTCAAATCCCTAACAAACCCTAAGGGTGTGTTTGGTTAGGTGTAGTAGGGTTTGTAGTCCTACTTCACACCCGAACTCAAGCCAAACACTGGAGTCTATTCACTACACTATAAAAACCCTTTTTCAATCGTTATCCCTAACTTCCAATCATTATTCTTACCTTTTCAATCAGTGAACTTTATATATTTTCTATTTTTTAAATCATTTATCCTTTACATTTACAATAATTCCCCTATTTTCACATTTACACCTCACTATAATCTATTTACCAAGTTCTTTTGTCTTTCTAGCAATAAACTCATTTTCTTTCAATTGTTTGAGTGCCAGATACCTTTCCTATGGTCCATTTGGTAACCAAAGAAAATGGACCATCCATTTTCCTCCTTTTCCCACACTCCTTTAATTGATGAAACAGTTGAGAATCTTAACAATTCTATTTTTTCCTCATTATTACCTTTAAAGGTGTTTGGTTCGAGGAAAAAGATATGGAAAATGAAAGAAAAGTAAAAGAGGTGAAAAAAAGTAGATGATGTTAGTCATAAAATAAATAAAGACAAAATAGACTTGTTTAAGAGAGAGAGAGAGAGAGAGGGGCAATAATGTGAAAAAGTTGGTTAGTTATAGATAGTCAAATGTCATATTAATCTGGAAAAGAAAGAATGAGTGGCTTTTACATTTCTGGATCTTTTACCTTTCTTTTTCTTCAAACCAAACACTTAGTGAATTTGATTGGGTGTATATTTTGGTGTATATTATAATAATGTGTATTGCAAAATATATAAATATATATAGCATAATGAATATATTATAATATGTTGTGTATTTTAAAAATAAGGATAAATAATTGAGAAGTAGAGAATATATGAGTAAATGATTGAAAATATAGAGATAATAATTGAAGAGTAGAATTAATGATTGAAAAAAAGGGATAAGGGATATAAGGTTCAATGAATGCACCATGTTTAGATTGAGAAAGGGTGTAATGTAATAGAGGATATAATAGAGAGTAATAGAACTACACACCCTATTAAACCAACTAAACACACCATATACTAATACCCCTTATCTTTACATACAAAAAACTCTATTTATTTTTATCTTTATAGAAATTACTTTACTTTCAATCATTACTCTCTATCTTATTTCATCATTTCTTCCCTTCTCCTCTTAATTTTCATATTCTACGCTTTTTTACCTTTTCACCCCTTATCTCAATTCCTAAATAGACCCAAATGATGTGTTTGGTTGGGCATAGTAGAATGTGTAGTCCTACTTTGTACCTAATTACATCTTCTATTACACTACACCCCAAATCAATCCAAACACAGGCGTGTACTCACTACATCCTACAACTTTTTCTTTTCAATTGTTATCCCTACATTTTTAATCATTATTCCTATGTTTTCTATCAATTCTCCCTATCTTTCCACCAATTCCTCCCCTTCCAATTTATCTTCTTTTCACGATCTTCAAAATAAGTGAAGCTCCCTTGTTCTGGACATGACCATTTCAATTTTCTTAAGCTCAAAATCAAAATATCTCAAGCCATGCTACAAATCCCTCTCCTATTGAGGTTACTCCCAATTATTCTTTGGATGTTGATACTTAATTATAAACTTTCATAGATTTCCCATGCATTTTAAAGAAAGATACTATAGACTACATCACACTATGCTTTTTCCTTATTGAGGCATACTGTAATACCCTCAACTCTAGCCAATGTGAAGTATTATCCACTTTGGGCCCACCAGACCTGCTAGTACGCAGAGCCCGCATGGTTTTGCCCATTTGGGCAAACTCTTCTAGCCTAAAAGGCGTCTCACAATGACTTGTCACAGTTAACAATCAAATCTCTAATCTCAAGTCATATTGGTTTTGAAATCAACTCTCTCACCAACTTGGCTTGTGAGCCCAGGCAACGGCGGCAGCGACAGCGTCCAGCAAGATGAACGGATGATAGAGATGAGTTTGTGATTTTTGGTACTATCTGATCTCTGATTTGGACGATCAAGTTATCAATTTTGAGGTTTTCAAACGTTCTGGATCCAATTGAAGGGTTAGATTGTCCAAAAGATAACCAAATCATTTGAGATTGAATGGTTAGATTTGATTTATCGATTTCTGGACCCCACAATCACTGATTTGAATGATCAAATAGTTGATCTTAGGATTTTTGGATATTCTGGATTCAATGGAAGGGTCAGATTGTCCAAAAGATGACCAAATTATGTAAGATTGAATAGTCAGATTTAATTTATCGATTTTTGGTCCCTACGATCACTTATTTAAATGGTCAGATAGTTGATCTCGAGGCTTTTGAACATTCTGAATTCAATAGAAGGATCAGATCACCAAAATAATGTTGGACAGCTGTAAAAGGAGATTTATTATATGAATTAATGTGTGATTCACTAATCTAAATTGGTTATGGTTTAAGATAGATTTTTCTATTATTGTCCAATAAATTGCATATGACTAATTGTGTTGCCAGTGGAGCTCGCCGATTGAGCTACCCCTACAAGTAGGCTAGCCCGAGTGGCTTGCAACACATTAAAAGAACATTGGATCATTTTGTTAGTAGCACTGCCAGTTAAGCTCGTCGATGGAGCTGCCCCTACAAGTGGGCTAGCCCGAGTGGCCTAGAGAATATAGTACTAGATGAGATCTTCATATTGCCAGTAGAGCTGCCTTAATAAGGCTGGCCTAGAATATGACGTGTACTGATAGTGACACATGATGTTGGCACTTTTTGATACATGTATTAATTGCATCTATCCTACTTACTGAGTTATCACTCACCCCTTCTTAATTTTATTTTTTTCAAAGAATACAGCACAAAAAGTGCATTAGTTCGTGGTGCAAGGGGCAGATGATGTTGAATGTCATTCCAAATAAATGTTAAAGACAATTATGTCTATTATTGTACGAGACTTATATTGTGAAATTGACAGATATTGTTATCTATTAAGATTTTCTTTTGATTTGTGGTTACTTATATGATTATGTATTTTCTTAAGTGCGATGGATCCAAAGAGAAATCACCCTCAGTTTAAAAATGACATTTATTTATGTTGTTTTTGGGCCAGGTCGTGACACATACCATTCAATGTCATATAAGGATAACATATAGTTCAGAACAAAAAGGACATATATAGGGTTGGATAAGGACTCAGATATATGCAAGCAAATAATCTTTATGCTATGAAAATGACTCTGGATTATGAAAATTCCTTTCTTTAAGGCATGCAAACAACAGTATTGCATATAGGCAATTTGCTAAAATGATGTTACAAGCCTAAAAGTGCTTAGTGGAAGAATCTGACAGCACCTCATTTGCTTCTAGTGAATGTGCTTAGATAATTGTACATAAAATAAAAAAAATGAAATGTTGGAAGGAAGAATCACCCACCGTCCTATTTTATCACTGTAACTGTACTAAGAACATTGTAAGGAAAAACAGCATCAACATGGAAAATCAGAGGGCAGATTCTCTCTACACTTGGCATGCAATGGGTTGTCTCAAAGGTAATTTTTTCATGATTTGGTGGTTATCATCCTTAGCTTAGGGTGAAATTGGTGAATTCTAACAGGATCAAGTATCCCTTTCCATTACATCGTATCCAAGGGTAGGACTCTACTCAAGGGACTCTAATTAATTGATAGATTTAGCTAGAATTTGACAAATGTTGAGATGGAGAAATACTTCTGTACAACCAGAAGAATGTTTACAATGCATTTTTCCACTAGGAAATATTGAGGCTTAATCATATGGTGCATTGGTCCAGCACTCGGCATAACACGTTTCTTTGTTTTATTTTGTAACAAAGGGATATGCCAGCGCCAGGTAATACTGATTCATTGGATTTAGTTTATTCTTTGATCTTCCATAGAACTTTGGACATGCAAGGATGACATTCACTGTACAAAAAGAAATGTGACTAGGAGTAAACTATAACAAGCCGACCAAGTCCTATGCTGACTTGAACTTGAGCATTAAATCTCGACATATCTACCAACCTATCAACTGAAATTTAAGTTTGCAGGCTAAATGAGCCAATCTCAAGCTTGGGTAAGCTTAGACATAGGAGCTTGACAGATACCTTGGTTGGTTTATGTGCATATACCTGCTCTGAATACATTATTCAATTCGTGTACATAGCTATGGCTTGAACCATGGATGACTCACACAAATGCCTCCCTAGCAGTTGAACTAGCCAAAATACATCTCCAACCAAGCATTGGAGAGCTCAACTTGGCTTAAGCTTAAACCCAAAGTTCTCAAGGTTGATATTTATAACTCAGGCTTGAATCAAGTTTTTCGGGAACCTGGGACAGTTTGTATTGTAAGCTCCAAGCTTGGGCAAGGAAAATATTAGCTTGGATTGGCTCATTTAGAACCCTAGGAAATGAAAGTGGAAAAAAAGCATCATGTCAGAGAACATGGAAATAGCTACCTTGTTCTTCTTCTCCAAACCACCAATGATCCGATCTATAGCTGCCTCAAAGTGTGTCATTGTGACCTTTGCTTCCTCACTTCTAGCAGCAATTAGTGCAGCTTCATTACAAACATTTGCAATGTCAGCTCCAGCAAATCCTGGAGTGAGGGCTGCCAATCTCTGAGAGTAAAATGATGGTTCATTATCAAGTTTAATCTTCTTCAAGTAGACCTGAAATATCTGATCACGGCCTCTGATGTCAGGTTTATCAATGGTTATTTGACGATCAAACCGACCAGGCCTCAACAAGGCCTTGTCAAGAATGTCAGGTCGGTTGGTGCCAGCAAGAACAACTACCCCAGAAGTAGTTCCAAATCCATCCATCTCTACAAGTAGCTGATTAAGAGTGCTTTCACGCTCATCATTGGCCCCTGTTAAGCCTCCACGTCCTCTTGCTCGACCAATTGCATCAATTTCATCAATGAAAATTATGCTAGGTGCACACTGTCTAGCTTCTGCAAACAAGCTCCTGACCCTAGATGGCCCAACCCCAACAAACATTTCCATGAAATCGGAACCAGAAATAGACAAAAAGGGCACAGCAGATTCACCAGCAGTTGCTTTTGCAAGAAGCGTTTTCCCTGTGCCTGGCGGGCCAACAAGGAGAGCACCTTTTGGAATTTTTGCTCCCAGTTCCTCATACTTCTTCGGATTCTTGAGGAAATGCACAAATTCCATTATTTCTTGCTTTGCTTCATCACAGCCTGCCACATCTTTAAAAAATACCTGGATAAAAGAAGCATTTCACATATTCCAAGACATGTTTCATATATTAATAGGGATCAAAAGAAATTTCATGCAAGAAACATTATGTACAAGAAAAACTTGTCCAAAGCTTGATGAATATTCTTAAAGAAAGTTTAACCCCAAGTGTAGCAACCAATACAATCCCATGCCAAATTAGACAAATGCTCAATTTGGAAATTGCAGCTCCCAGGGACAGATGGGTACTGTAATAGGGTGGTTGAAATAAGACTAACTGCAACTCTTGAGATGTTTCACTAACCATGATGCTGCAGCATGCCCAAAAGAAATCATACATGTTCAAGCCATCTTGAGACCAAGATATGTGAAATGTGCAACTTACCTTGTTTTTGGAATTCTTATCCAATTTTGTGACCTGAGCTTTTCCAATATTAAATATTCCACGGCCACCCTTTCCTCCACTCCCACCAATGCCAAATCCACCTTGCATCCTGCGACCCATGTACCAGAGAGATCCTAGAACCAGAGCTGTAGGAGCAAACCTCAATAGTTCTTGATACCAAATCATTTCAGAGACATAAGTTACTGGAACATAATCATGAGGGTCTATTCCTAATGCTTCTTCCGCCTCCTCCAGTTTCTCTTCAAATGAATCAACACTTCCAATGTTAAAATAATATTTGTAATGGCTCGTAGTTCCTCTGGAAGGAGAGCCAACAGTAGGTCCTTGTATTTCATCCTTTGTTTGATTACTGATTTGTTGGGAATTCTTTACATATACTTTTGCAACAGATTTGTTTGAAACTACAATGTGATCTACCAAACCAGGTTCAAGAAGCTTGTTTTTGAACTCTTGGAAACTAATCTGCAGGAAAAAATCCAAAGCATCCAAAATCAGAATATACATGAATTTTTTTTTTCAATTGCAGAAAAACAAATCTACACAAATTTTATCATTCACAATCAGTCATGAATACTGTAATGCAGCACACTGTTGCATGAAATTTGATTCATCAACATTGCCTAATATATACAGCAGCATCAACCAGCATTGTCAAGAATTCCAAACAAATGGAAAATAGGATTCCTTCAATAATCTTAAAAAGATGCAGGCCTTTTGCCAATCTTAAAAGCAATTTACAGTTTTTTCTATTTCACTCTCGGATCCATCTTTTTAGGGCTTAAACAACTGAACCATAACAAGTTTATCTAACGTTCAAGGGCCAACGGCATTAGTCAACCAACAGCCAATAAAACAAATGCCATGTTCACTGAGCCTCTAGTTAAAGACAACGCTCAACAGAGATGACCTCAAATACAGAATTACATTATTGATCCTTGTATTAGCTAAACAGTTAGCGTTGTAATCCAGAATTTCAGATTACTTTTCCACAAAACCACATCAGTTTTTTATTTTAAATTGGACCTTTTCACTCAGTGTTTCCTTCCAACAGAAGGATAAGCTCATTGGGAGTGCAACATGCGGTGCAAATTTAGGACCAGGACAATGTTACACACTACCAGAAAGAATTGTAGTGCATGAGGGCGGCCCAACCCAATAGGAAGATGGATACAGGATGATCATGCAAGTTGGAAGCATTCAAAGGAATCAAAGCACTTGTCCAGTAGAAGCAGTCTTGCAACAAGTTTTGGCCACTCTATATGGATTTGCAGCTTGGGGGCCTTCTTTTCCACAAGAATTAGACTTTTTTCCCCTTGTTTCTTCCCAACATCTTGCTCCCCAACGTCCAAGAAACAACATTATGTGGCATATTCAATATTTACATGACATGCAAACACAGCTAGAGGGCCTTCTTCATTCAAGCTACAATGTAAACTGAAGTTATCCCAAGAAAAGCTTGTGAAAAGCAAATTTCAGGTATCTCGAATTGAACTAAGTTAATAGTGCAATGCGTAGGTGTTTACCATAGTTGACAGATAGTTAACAGAATGAGAAAGAGAAACATTATGGGAAACCAAAGCACCATATTGTAATATAATCAATAGTCATAGTCTATTGTAGTTATGCACTATATTAAACAAACATTGACAGAGGTCTTATGCATTTATGTTGCCCTTTTCTTCCTTAATAAAATCTTTTTCTTTGGCTTTAGAAATTGAAGAAGAATAGAAATGAAGAAAAGAAATACAGTTATGCAAGGAAGAAAGGTCTTTCATAAGCTGAGTACCAAAAGACAAAGCAACAAACAACTGCTCTACTGCATTCTCAGCATATTGGTGACATGAACAATAACAGAAGCTTATGAATAGCTAAATTTCATAGCTTTGATGCAGGCTGGAAAGCACATTACCCAACATGCATACATCACGTCTCTAACAGGATATTAGAAGAATTCGATTGTTTCACTTCTATACTAGATCCCCTCCATACATGAAATATCACTTCATGTCAGAGACTCACATACAGAACTTTCATGGTCAGAAAGGGATGAAGTGGTGAAGCAAGCTTGCAAGCAGAAATCATCCATTACAGGAGTAATGTATTATAACAAGCTCCATTTTACAAATCTTCACAAGCTTGCTAGAACCACAAACAATTGCCTCACCAATCATGTTCACCTACCTAAAATTCTTTTATAAATTTCTAGAAAGATAAGAGATGGGTTAATTGACAGTTTCTTGGCAGAAATGAAAAGGCACCATAACTTTCTTAAACAAGCTTGTTAAGTAGGAATAAAAAGTACAGAAAATTGGCTACTAAGACAATCAGGAAAACAAAAGGGAAGAACGGCAAATCATGCTAGTAATTGTCATGTGACCACCTTTCCACAAATCTCATTTGAAAATAGATTAATTATAAACCATCAAATTCTCCCGAACTTCCACATCTGAGGTTACCTTATAAATCATGTACAACAGTGTAAGGAAGCATACCAAGAAAAAAACAGCATAGCTTAACCTTTTTTTTTTAAGGAGATGCTAACCTGTTTTTGGTCTCGAGGCCCAAAAGAGAAAGAGGAAAGGAGCAGTCCAATGAATATTAGAGGTGTAACATAATTCTGCAACTGCTTCACAAAATTTTCTTGAAAATTTCCATGATCATCTGCAGTAGAGTTATCTGTAGAAGAATCCATAATAGTACATTGTGGAAGGTAAAGGTAAAATAAGAAATAGTTAATTTAGGATCAAAGGCTTTTAAAATTCAATTAAACCACAAATGCATGAAAAATAATTTGGGAACTAGAAACCATGATTTACTCGAGATTGTTGAATAAGGAAGTTTTGCCATGATACACAAGCTTGATTATTAAAAAAAATGTTTGCAAGTGTGCCCAACAATTCTAAGTGATTGACAATTACCTAGCAATGAATGGGGATATTCTATGAAGAAATAGATGAAGAGAGGGTAAATATCAATACAGAAGAAATGATGAGATAAACACCATTCTTAAACAGATATTATAGATCAGATTTGGAATTAATCCTATCTCATTGTCTAAACCATAAATCTTCAAATTGAAATCAGATAGCTAAGGCACTTCCAAATAAAAGCATCTTGCAGTTCCCTTCAAAATAGAAACTTCCATAAGATATACCCTGCAGCAATAAATGGGGCTTTGGCTTATCATTTACAAAAGCAATTATGGATCATCCAAAACCCAAGATATTGGTCAAAATTAACAACAGCTCCATATCTCCCACAAAATCTACCAATTATAGATAAACAGCCAAGAGAACTTCTTGCTTCCTGCATATGGCATGCTTGTCTAGGATGGCCATATTTTTTTTCTTAAGAATGTCATCATGAAATTTTTTTTATCCAAAACGCCCCACACATTTCTCATATAAAAGAATGGATGACTGCAATGCCTCGGCAACCTGAAAGGGAGTAGCAACCCTCTTTTACAGCAGTGAAATACACAAACATGAAGAAAATGTGCATCATTCAACAACAATCAAAGCCTCTTATCCAGAACTCAAGAGTTGATTGGAATGCCATTGAACTCCGCCATAGTCTGTCAGACAACTAAAATGACAACTAAAAGAAGTCATTTTTCATATCTAAAATTTCTCATATTCAGCAGACTGTAATCATTGCCAAAAATATAAAGAAAATGTCACAATTAATATGACGTGAGGGCATATGTTTGGTTAGTGGTGAAAGAGCAGGAAGCATCATCAAAATGTAAGAACTAATCAGTCAAAAGGACAAAAATACTCCCAATCTTGCCAGTAAAGAATGTAATAATTGCCTCTTCAACAACAATGTCAATTACTTGCATTTATTTTCCTCTTCTCCACGGAAATTTCCAATCACAACCCCATCATTGGAGAGCAACAATTAGATCCATTTTTCAAGACTACCCAAGCAGGAGCTCTGAAGCAAGTACTGCATGGAAGTTACTTCTAAATTGATTTTTCATCTGAATGCTGAACCTTCCTACCCCACAGGGCAAAGATCCTCACCACCAATGGTCTCACAAAACAATGTGGGAAAATGTTTTCTGAGAAAGCCTAGAACCACAGGATTCACTTACATATGATGCAATAAACAAAGTTCCCCAACTTCTCTCCTATCAATTTGATCGTCTAAGAGAATTTCATAGAGGTTTTCTTTTCTATTCTCATTTCTTTGGTTGGGGATTGAAAAGAGTGTAAGGTTAATCAGCAGGAAGCTCCTAGTGTTAAGCGTGAACTAATGTAGAAAAAAAATCAATTTTGTGAATATTTTCGTGCCAAAATGCCAGCATACCTTTTGATTCCGACTTCCGTTGCTCATTCTCTTTGGGTGCCCCTTTCTTCTCCTTCGGATAGAAATTCTCGTAATCTACAAAAAATGAAATCGAAATGAGAAGGAACAAAGAAAAGAACTCCATTTTGTAACATTTATCCCAACGAAAAAATTCCACATATTTTTCCACATTCCTAGACTTACTTTTCTTCTTCGGAGCTTCACTGGAGAAAAACCGACGAATTCTCGGGTTTGCGAGAACCGCGTTCAAATCTGACACGGCATACTTCTTAGGGACAAACAAACCCTTCTCAGCTCCACTCGCAAACAAGTATCGCCTCAACAACCCTAGACCAACATCCTCGACCCGAGTATGCAGTGAACGCAGGATCGGTTCGTTCACATGCGCAGATCTTGCACTGAAACTTCCCTGACCAACACTCTACGATGCAGAAGTAGAGCAAAAAACATCAACCAAAATACAAAAATGAACAACAAATGCAAAAAGTAAAGAAATTTCCTACCGATTCAAGTCTGGAACGAGCGGAGCGTGAGAGGGAGCGTCCGAGTCTGGAAAAAAACATCTTTTGACACAAAAGTGCATGAATCGGATGCGGCGATTCTGCTTAAGGGCCCACGGAAAGGAGAAGATTGGGAAGAAAGGTGTGGGTAGAATGGGAAAAATCTACGGGAAGGGGGTTGGGATTCTGTTCGAAGTTGGTGCTTGGTTTTCTGGCTTGGGGAAGAAGAAAGAGGATCGCAGCGGTTTTCTGAGGCGCGACGGTGGGCGTCGCGGAGCTTGGAACCACCACGAGTTCTTGGTCTGCTCTGCGACTTGTTAAATGACAGAAACGCTCTCGAAGAGGGCCTTACTGACTTTCGAGAGGGCCTTTGGGCTTATCTCACAGGCCCGCGCCATGGGTTGTTGCTTTTAGCTCAAGATATATGCTTCCCATTGAGAGGGGCTGTTAACAGCCGGGTTATCCGGGTTGGAGCTTTAATTTTAACCCAAACTCATTTAAAAATTCTCAACCCTAAACTATTTATAAAAGAATCAATCCTAATTCATTTATAACTCATTTAATATACCAGGTTGGTGGGTTGACAATGGCTTATCTATGATTAAGCAATTAGCCACACAAAGCAATCCATGAACTTACCAAATAAACTCAAGTAAACTAAAGTTAAACATTTTTTGTCAAATAATCTAAGCAATATCAATCCACATTAAATATATTAAATTACATCCTATGTTGTGGTAAAATAAAAGCTGGAACAAGTATGTTCTTTATATTTAAGCTTCATAGTTCTTTATTCATCTTATTCTCATTATCGAATATTTAGATACTTTTCTAAAAGACATAACAATATAATAAATGTGAATTAAAAACACCTAAAGGTATATTTTCTTCATCGCATTTTTTCCAAAGATTGAATCTATAGTTATAGCTATTGGCTACTGAGTCGTTACTAAGTTGCCGGGTTACCAGGTTGATGGGTTGTAGAATCTTGACTCATGACCAACCTATTTATCTAATTGGGTGACCACCAACCTATACAACAACCCAAGTACTCATCAACACCCCTACTTCGGAAAGTATTATCGCATGTATTAACATCAAAAACCTTAATCAGCCAAGATTTATTTATTTTTCTTTTCTTTTGAGCTTGTAAAAGAAATTTGTTGGGCATATCATTGCAATAAGGTTACCTTTTCATATACAACCTTTTAATTAATCTATAAGGTGCAACCCACTAGAGCAATACTATGATGATTGCTCTAGGATTTATTTGGATGCTTGTAAAAGAGCTGTGAAATGTCTAATTCTCTATTTATATTATTTGATATGTTTTTTTATTTTACCTCTACTTAAACATTTAAATGTCAATATTTGTCTAGTAGCTCTTTCTTTTTCACAATCTCTTTTATTTATTATTCATTTTTATTATTTTTTATATATTTCAAAAAAGTTATTTTTTCATTTTTCATTTTTAATTTTATAATTATGTATACTATCTGATCTTGACTTTATTAGACTTTTTCGTCTTATTATTTGTTCTGCATTTATTATGTTATTTTATCTTCTTTCTTTTCATTTATTTTCTGCAATCGTTAAAATAATAAAGTCAAAATAGAAAGGAGATAACAATTGGAGACACAAGCAATAATGGAAAAAAAAAAAAGGATTGTTATGGAAAGATGAAATCAAGATTTGGAAAATGTAAGTAAATCCATTACAACCAAATCCGCTCCATGCAACCGATCAAGCACTATGGTTTTCCTTTAAGGATGGAATCCTATCAGATCAACCGTACGGATCGGCATTGAGCAGGATATATAGGAAGCCAACAGTAAAAAACTTAACAAATTATTGACTCGAGTACTGCCTGAAAAGGCAAAAAAAAAAAAAAAAAAAATATCTTTTTAAGATAGGAACTTCAAAAAAGTAAGATTCACTCAAACGGGACTACAACTTCCTTGTATAAATGGGGGAA
>JAYJMB010000003.1:54242-83004 GCA_036873735.1 Pouteria campechiana
CATCAATCTGCTATAGGAACTAAATGGGTCTTTAGGAACAAATTAGATGAATCTGGAATTGTAGTAAGAAATAAAGCGAGATTAATAGCAAAAGGGTACTGTCAGGAGGAAGGCCTTGATTTTGAAAAATCATATGCTCCTGTTGCAATGATTGAAGCCATCAGAATGCTTCTTGCATTTGTATCCTTTATGAAGTTCAAGTTATATCAGATGGATGTCAAGAGTGTATTTCTGAATGGAAATATTTATTAATGAAGAGGTCTATGTAAAAAAACCACCTGGGTTTGAAGATCCTCATAACCCAAAACATGTATTTAAACTCAAGAAAGCCCTCTATGGTTTAAAACAGGCTCCTAGAGCCTGGTATGAAAGGCTAAGCAAATTTTTCATTGAGTAAGGTTTTTCAAGAGGCAAAGTTGATACTACTCTCTTCAAAAAGCATGCAATAAAGGATATTCTTATAGTTCAAGTATATGTTGATGATATAGTACTTGGCGCAACTAATGAAAATCTTTGCAAGGAATTTTCTAAGACAATGCAGGGAGAATTTGAAATGAACTTGATGGGTGAACTCAACTTCTTCTTGGGACTGCAAATTAAGCATATGAAAGAAGAAATTTTCATTCACCAAGCCAAATATATGAAAGACCTACTAAAGAAATTCAACATTGAAGATGGAAAAAGGTATGGGACCTAATGAGCACTTCAATAAAAATGGACAAAGATGAAAGAGGTAAGTCTATTTGCCAAAAACTTTACAGAAGTATGATAGGATCTCTGCTATATTTAACTGCTAGTGGACCTGATATAATATTTAGTGTATGTATGTGTGCTAGATTTCAATCAGAACTAAAAGAGTCACCTCATATTGCTGTAAAAACAATATTTAGATATCTTTTAGATACACCTAATCTTGGATTATGGTATCCAAAAGATTCAGATTTTAATTTAATAGGTTACTCAGATGCAGATTTTGCTGGATATAAAGTAGATAGAAAGAGTACCTAAGGATCTTGTTAATTTTTAAGAAGCATGATCATTTCATGTTTTCTAAGAAATAAACGTCAGTTGCATTATCAACTATTGAAGCTGAATATGTAGCAACAGTCAGTTATTATACATAGATCATATGGATGAAAAAGTAACTAAAAAACATTGACCTTAACTTTATTGATGTACCTATCAGATGTAACAATACTAGTGCAATAAATCTAACCAAGAATCCAATTCTACATTCCAGAACTAAACATATAGAAATCATGCATCATTTTATTAGGGACCATGTTCAAAATCATGACATTAGCTTAGAATTTATCCCAACAGAAAATCAACTAGCTGATATCTTCACAAAAGCATTACTAGAAGAAAGATTCAACATGATAAGAAGGGAATTAGGCATACTAGATCCAAGTGCATAAAATGCACAATTCATTAAAATAAAATATTCATAATAACATCTTTATTACAAAAAAAAATTCAACTAATCAGCAAAAGCATCTACTATCGCTTCTAGCTCCTCAATACGCTGATTAGCCTCTACCAATTCTTCTTCAAGCTTTCTTCATATGCTCTATTACCTTAATCATACACTGCACATCCCTTGTCAGAAATGATCAACATTTCGGTTGGATCCTCTAGCAAAGACTAGTTCCACCTTCAACTATTCTATTTGCCCCTTTAGAAACTAAACTCTAATGGACTCCTTCAACTAATCATTCTCTCTTTCATAATGAACTTGATTTGTAGAATATCTTGAAGATGCCATGTTTAATCTCTGAAATTTTAGTTAAGCTTCTATCTATATACAATGTAATATAAAAGTACATAAATGCGCATTCATTCATCTACCTTGGTAATAATACTAATTAGTGAGTCAAAAGGATAGTTAATGAGAACACTTAAAACCATAATCCAAATTACAAGGTTTGGAGTTCAGTTAGGTTTCATATTCGAAATTTCTGAAGCCTTAAATAAAAATCTCCGAAACCTCATTGAAAGTTTCCGAAGGGCCCAAACAAAAGTATCCGAAAAATAGCAAACTTCTCCGAAACAACGCTTCAGAATATCCAAAACCTCAAATCAAATATTTTTATCTAAAGAATCTCTTTCGGAAACAGTATCATTAGTATTTCAGAGATTTTCATATCTGAAATTCAAAATCAGTCTTCTCTGAAAGACCCTTTCGGAATATCCGAAGCCAAAAACATTAGTGTTTCAAAAACCTTCCTTTTAAAAAACAAATCTGAAGTGGATAAATCGTTAAAACCACTCCGAAAAACTTAAAGACTCTTCTCCAAACCCAAAAAATCCCTCCTTCAGAGAAGACGATCCATCTTCCCACTTCTTTCAAATCTCATTCTCATTTCACTCATTCCACCTTCCTGCCTTCTCTAAAAAATTTATTTATTCCAAAAGCCTAGAGCCCTCTGTAGAAATGGCGAGAACAAAAGGTGCAAAAAGCAAGAGAAAGGAAAGGGAAAACTCTCCACCATAGAGGACAACCAAGAAAGCAAGGCAAGAATCTGTTACTCTAGAGGTAATTTTCCAAAATAACTCATCTAATTATTCTAGGTTCTCAAAAAGATATGAGAAGAGAAGAATAATCAAAGGGAAGATTTTCATTTTTAGAGCATTTGAAATACAATTTGAAGTATTAGAATGGTTGAAATATTAAGGTTGGGATGCCTATGTCAATTACTGAAATAGCTTATATTCGAGACTAGTGAAAGCTTTAATCTGTAATCTTAACACTAGAACAAAAAATTCATGGATTGGAGACACAAAAATAGAGCTATCTCAAGAAATTTTATGAAATTGCTTCATTCTCCCTGAAGAAGAAGAGGAGATTGTATGGCCTTTAAGGGCAATGATATTTTCAGACTTAGCTGAAACCGAGATAGATGAGAAAGAAAAAATACCTCAGGCTAGCATACCTCATTGTTATGAATAATGTATACCTCAAAAGAGGAGAAACAGGGGATATATCTGAAAAAGAAGTCAGAATCATGTGAGCATTAAAGAATAGAAGAAAGTTGAATTTGGCTAGACTGATGATAGATCCTATCCATTTCATGAAGAGCACCACAAGGTTTCCTTTGCCCTATGGTATGGCTCTGACCAAGTTGATCAACGAAGCATGAGTAAATCTCTCCAATGAAGAAGAAGAGCTTCCAAGAAACACTGACAAATTGGATGAGCAAGCTTTAAAAAGGATGGGCTTTAAGCATACTACACAAGGATGGATCACTAAAAGACCAAGAAGAGCAACTCAGTTAAAAGGATCCAGACTTGATGAGAGTCCAGAAAGAAGAGATGCTACAGAACAGGCTATGAGCCAAGACAAAAAAACCCCTTTCATGAAGAAGAAGAAGAAAGAACTGAAAGATAAGAGTTTATCAGTTCACCAGTAGAAAGAATGGAAGAGTTCTCTAGCAGAGAAGAACCAAGAGAATCTGAGAGAACAAAAGATGTTTCAATAGAGGAACAAAGAGTTAACATAGAAGATATTGTGTAAGAAATTTTGAGAGAAAGTGCATAGAGATACAGCAGTAGTAGAAGTACCATCTCACACCCCCATCAAATCCCCTTCACCCATCATACTATCTCAAATTGATCAACCATCTACTTCTTCAATTCCTACTCCACCAATTCTCACAAAAGACCTAGAAGACAGAATAACTATGATAGAACATTTTACTCAAAGCTTACTTCTTCAAATGATTGAAATGAAATGTAATTATTCCACTGCTATGACTTTAATGATTCTCAGAGCTGATAAAATTGGATAAAAACTTGATTCTTTATAAGCTCTAGCATAATCACTCTCAGATCAACCTTATTTCACTCACCTCAAACTCATTTCTATCAATCTCAAACTCACTTTCCATCCCCTCCACATCATTTCTTCCACCCAGACCAACCTCACCAATAACAGTGGAGTCTTCTCCTTCACCTCCTCATCCATCATCACCCTCTGTCATTCAAAAGGTTGCTCAATCCATGAGCCAACCTATTGATATGAATTCCATCATTCCATATATCCTACTTCCACAACCACCATCAACTCCTTCATCACCACCATCTCTACTCCATTAGCATCACCACCACCATCAGCTCTAACAACAAAAAATTATGGGTGGTCTATTTCCCAACTGTTTCTTACCTATATTTCATCACCATTTGAAGATCCCATGGAGTTAGTGTTGGAATTTGTTAGAAGAGAAATAATAATTCCTCAAAGAATTGAGAAAATTCCACCTGAGTAGACTAATGCTACTCCAATAAATTGTCCACCTCCATTTAAAAAGAAAACTGTTGATAAAAATCCTGATTATATCCTTCAAATACCTAATCTAATCAGGATGATAGGGAAAGAGTATGCTACCATGACATCAATCAATTGTCAAGTCTTCAAAATATTTTTTTCTCAGAATATTCATCTACCCAATGAAGACCTTCCATTTCCTTAACTTGAGGATCCTAAATTTCTTCAAAGGATCATCGTTCTTCTAGATCCTCCATTCACTCCAAAGAACCACAACATTTAAATTCCTGATAAAGAGTTCATTCTTCAACAGTACTCTGAGAAACTCCTTCAAGTACTTCCAATGTCAAAACCTATTAGAAAAGACTTTTCACCTCCCTCATGACCACATAACTTCTTTATTCTCACTAGGGAAGAATTCAACTTCTACAATAACTCCAATTTGGAGGCAATTGCTAACAATCTGCCTCTTCCATATTCTTAAATAGATGATCCTTCTATCGAAGAAAGGATAAGGCAAATAACGCCTAAACCTTGGAGTCAACCTCTTCCATCTTCTTCATCTACTTCAAAAGCCAAAAATCTCACCAAACCACCTCCTTCCACTTCTACCAAAACCAAAAAGTCATCTGTTGTCCCAAAACCAAAATCCGCACCAAAACTAAGACAAAAACCAACTCCCAGACCAAAATCATCACCTTCTTCTTCTCAACTATCCACTTCTAAACCAAAGAAGATACCACAGATTCCACCTCCTAAAAAACACAAGAAGGCTCCTTATGAGAGAATCACACTGTACCATGACCAATATTAAGCTTGGAAGCTCTCTTCAAAGGGCTTCCTCTAGTCTTTTCTAAGCTGCTGGATCCAAAATATCTAGAAAGAATTAATATCATTTATTTTCATAGTTGTGGACCCATTGCATACACGAATAAACCTCCTCTAGTAGTTCCACAGGATCCATCTTTTATCCCTCCTCATCCCCCAACAAGAGCTAGAACATCCAAGCCCTCTCCGAAACCATCTTCTTCTTCACCCCAACCATTTTCTTCTGAACCCAAACCACAACTTCCTCCTCTACAAGATGTCTTTTTAAAGACATATCAGAGAAAACCCAAACCAACAAATTAAATCTGGTATAATTTTTTTCTTTTCTTCTGATGTAATAATTTTTGTATTTTCTCTGATGTATCTACACTATAACGTTTCAACAGTTCAATATATATATATATATGTATTTCTTTCAAATGATTGCAAATGACTATTTATATCTGTTTCCACCTTTTTTATTATGTTAAAAGGGGAGAAAAATGTATGAAAATATATGATATAAAACTTATGTCATAAAATGTGATGCATTGAAAATTTCTATTTCTGTTGATATTTATAAAATTTCTATAAAAAAATATGCATTAATTCAGGGGGAGCTAATCTAAATTAGCCAGTTGAAATTTCTCTAAAATATCTACAAACTAAGTTGCATTAGATCTGTGATTAGACAAGTTTTGAAAGGTATATCACTCACTGTTTTATCATCATCAAAAAGGGGGAGAATGTTGAACCATGTTAATTAGCTTGATTTTGATGATGAACATTCATTACTAAGTATATTTTGATGATGAGCAAAAGCATGAGTGAAATATTAAGGTACTAACATCTTATTTTCAAGAAAGTTGTAGAAAGTTTTAAATCATTCAACTTGAGAATAATCTTTATGATGACAAAAGTAAGATATCAAGTAAATGCTTTTTCATAATCAAGTATATAAATATCACATATACTTAATTCAAGAAAATAGAAACTATAAAAGTCTTGAAGACATGCTTTAGAGTTAAAAGAAACAACTTCGGAATCACTTTAATGCACTTCGGAAAAGATTGTTTGCATCGGAAATGTCCCAATGAACTTCAAAGTAAAATAGATATTGTTTCAGAATTGGCGCAGCTTGGCTCGGAGACGTTACAAAAAAGCTTCAAAATTGTCTCAAAAGACTTCGAAGATAATCTAACGAACTTCAAAAATGTCTCAACAAGCTTTGGACAAGTCACAATGAACCTTCGGATTGGTTGGAGATCATTTCAAAAAGAATGCTGAGAAACTTCAGAAACAATTAGCAAGCTTTGGACAAGTTTGTTAGTAAAAATAGTAAGCTTTGGAAATGTTTAAGCATACTTCAAAAAATATTAAAGCATACTTCGGAGTCCTTTTTAAAGCTTCGGAGATCTTATAGTGCACTTCAAAGATAATCAAGATTGCTTCGGATAAGTCACGGCGCCTTTCAGAAATAATCAAGAGAGCTTTAGAATTATCAAAATGCTTCAAAAAATGCACAAAGAAGCTTTAGATAAGTTGCAACATGCTTCACAGAGAGTTGAAAAGCTTTGGAGAAGTCATGAATGTTTCGAACAAGTAACAAGACACTTCAGAAACAACAAGACAAGCTTCAGAGATAATCAACTATGCTTCAAAGTAAACAAACATGCTTCGGAGAACTTGAAGCCAAGTTTCGAAAAAGATTCAAAAACTCTTTAGAGATGTTAACCAAGCTTCGGAGATGTTAAGTCATGCTTCGGAGATGTTTGAACAGGATTCTGATCATTTTTTCAAAGACATTATAAGTTCAAAAAATCTAAACTCCTATCTAAAAATGAATGTCCCAACTGAGTAGGATTAAAATTACTTTTGAAAATCTGAAGAAAATAATTTAGATAATCCAAAATCAGTCCAGACACTAATTGTTCACTCGTCTCTTCGGTGCACCTGACATGAAAAGTGAACATTTGAAAACGTTAGCGACAGAAGTAGCAGACCGATATCAAAATGCAGCAAAGTTAGACATTAGAGTTAGACATCAGACAAAAGATAAGGTAAAGAAAAACATTTTCAAATGTTTGAATATCTGCCAAGATTAGCAATGGAAAAGTCTCTCCCAAGCTATAAAAGAGAGATTCAGAAGTAGAAGAAAAATAGATGTACAATAATGGATTGAATATCATTCAAACTTTGCTAATCATATGAAGAGCATTCAAAAACTTCCTTCAAAGTTCAACTCCAACAAATACAACTCAGTCAGAGCTCTCCAAGTTCAAATTTCTACTCAATCAAGGAGTTTGAATCTTTTACTCTTACTACTTATTCTTTTACTTAGAATTTTGAATATTTGTACAAGTCTGCTTAATTAAGAGGTATCTAACTATACATTCATTTTAGTGTTTAGCAACTCCAGCAGAATGCTTGGGGTTTATGTATTGAGATAAGCAAGTAGAAAACTTACTAAAAGGGTGTAAGTTTGTTGGTGAGCTTTGGAAAATCAACAGGTTGTGTAAGTTTCTAGTTAGCTTGAAAAACTAGTAAGTTGGTTGGTGAGCCTATTGTAAAACCAACATGTATTTGATTAAGTTGATCAAGGTATTAGTGGAACTTGAGTTTAGTAAACAAGACTGACTCAGATAAGTGGAGTAGGAACATAGGAAAGGCCAAACCACTATAAAATCTTAGCTTGTTTATTGTGTAATCTGTTTTATTCATTCATTCAGCACCACAATCATTTGTTTTGGCCAAATGTTTTAAAAAACTCAATTCCCACCCCCCCCCCTCTTGAGCTACCATTACATAAGGGACTAATAAGTAACAGACAAATTTGTTCCAAAAACGAAGTTGAGTTCCTCATTTGTTTTGCATTCTTAGAGCAGCAGATGGATTTTGTCTTTGCAACTTCTTGCTTTCTTCATTATTCATTTATCTTGGCTCAGCTAAAGTTGCACTCCTCTATCTATTCATCTTGCCTTCTTATCCTCAAATGATTCTATTCTTCTAACTTTGTTAGTCAATTAAAGTTTTCTTTGCTTTGTGTATGATTGTCTAGGTAGTTGTTCCTTGTTTCTTCATTTGTTTAAGTGCTTAATGGGATTACTTCTTCTTACTTCATCTCAAACAAATTTTGTCTGGTTGTTGTAGATAGTTCGAATTTCTTGAACAACTTTATGCTCTTTGGCCATTGCTTCATCTTCAAGTGCTTCTATCTTGCATTTGTTTGTGGAAGTTTCTCTTTGAGTTAACAGACAAGGCAAGCTCGTTGTATTACATTCGAAACCTTTTCTTACATTGCATTTGTCCATGAAATTTTTCTCTTAGATAATTGTAATGTTCGACCCTCTCAAGTCTGTTACTCCATTTTCACCACAAATTCACTATGATCATACCATGATTTTCCCACTTCCAGGACGGGGTTGTTTTGATACCATTTTCCAGTTGACCTAATTTCTAATGGGATTTTTACTAAAAATTTGACAAAGTTTTTCCTTAAAATGTCAAGATTAGAACCTGATATACATCATATGTCAACAAAATAATTGAATTAATAAACATAAAATAATAATCTAAACTGACCCTTTTCATCCATAGCCCATGCTATCATGCTATCAGAATGTTATACATCATTTATTAAGACATGCCAATCCACTTCCTTAATATGTCAATTATAATTTTACACAAGTATACAAATTCACATTTAGACAAATATACAATGGGATTCCAATCCTTTGCCTAACCCGTCAACTAAAAATTTAAACAAGAAGGCGTGAGTCTGGGCAACTCAGTAAGTAGTTACAAGTAATAAAAATCAATAATCAATTCATAATAGCTTGTTTTAATTCAATCATGATCATATTGATCCAATCATATTATAAGGCTTAATCGTTAATTCAACAAATCTAATAACATTCAACTACAATTCTTATTGCTCCAATTATATAACCATGTCAATGACAAATAAAATAGATTCATTAATTACTACCAATATAGAGAATTGCAATCATTCCCATATAATCAACCAATCTCAATTTTAACATATAACAAAGGGATAATCTCTATCACTGATATTAGACATTCATATCTAATCAAAACATCAATTATTTCAATCCAATGAATATCCATTATCCCTAACAAACCAAATGAACATCACTCATTAACAAATATGGGATATCCAATATCCCCAATCAAAACAAACAAGCCTGGATTCAAATCAATAGGATATTCATCATCCCCAACCAATCATACATTCACACAAGACAAGGGGTGCCTACTTACCTTAGGCATTTAACTCCAAACCACTTTCCTTTAGCTCTGTCTTTTTATCCTTCTCAGATCATCCTGCATAGGGCCAATATCTTATTTACTTAACCATTTATAATTATATACTCAATACATCATATTAACATTTCCTTCATAGCCAATTTCAGGCTATGATCATCAAATATATGATAAACATCAGTTAAAATAACATTTCCTGATAGGGCATCACAAGAATTCTTTATTTCCTATTATATTTATCTTGTAATTAACATGGTTAATACTTAAATATCATTAAAATGACTTAATTAAGTCTTTCATTCAATCAATTCACGGCTTACATAGTTTGTATGCCAAAAACCCCAACTTGACCTAAACTAGTTCATGATTCAAAATTCAATTCATTGGTCCAAATGACCCCAAAAAAGGTCCTAGAAATCATAATCATACCATTAGTCATTTTCTCCATGTTTAATTATATATAAGCTCATCCTTTTTCCAAAAATTTCATTATTCACAATTAGGTAGAAACCCTAGCTTAGCGAAATCAAGATTTCTCTTGCACAATTAAGTCCCAACACATCATTAAGTATGAATACATCATTTTCCCCATGATTACTATATCAGATCCATCATTTTTCTCCAAGATCCTCAAATTCCCAAAAACTAACTTAAGAAAATCAGAAATAAGGAAAGAAAAACCAACTTACCAAGCAATCTACACATGGCTTTCTCTCATGGACATAAATCTAAGCTCAAAACTTCAAGTGGCCCATTCCATTTGACGAAAATTGAATTTCTTCCATTTTTTAAGGTTTGAATCACTCCAACTTGGGTTTAAAAGCAAGATCACATGCTTTACTAGCTAAGCATGATGATTTCCTAGCTTAAATGGCTTGGGACTAGGTTGAATGGGGTTAGGGCATGAAAGGGGGGCAAAAAAGGGATGGACTAGAGAAAAACGGAATAAAAAAATGGCAAAAAAAAGTCATTTTTCAACTTAAATAACGGTCAATGCCATGGCGCGGAAAGTTTTGCCATGTCATTGCCTTACCCAGATTGATCTGATGCCACGATGTGAAATTTGCTGCCCAACCTACCGTTGCCCTTCTTCAATCCGATGCCACGGTGCCATTTCTAGGCCATAGTGTCAATTTTTCTGCCCCCCTTTTTCACCCTATTTTTGATCCTTTTTTGTATATTTTTCTTTTCCTATTTATTTTCCATTATTTTCCCACACTATAATGGTATAAAATACCTTATAATTATTCCAAATTAACATCCTAGGTGTTACAATAATGTAACCTTTCTATTTTCTTCTTTTTCTTCTTCTTCCATGACCTTCAACAGAAAATTAAGATTAAGCGTATTAGAAAATCTTTACAATTCACTCGCATTTAATGAACATCGTCTTCTCCAATGAACAAGTTTTGAATCACAGTTTAAAAGGAGTAAAGAAAGGTTGTTCAAGAGAGTTAGCAAGTTAGAGAAGCAAACACAGAGCATTTATTCAACTTTAAAGTTTTCTTTCAACTCTACTATGCAAAAAGTAATCTGTAATCAAAGCTCAATCTCTGTAACAACATTTGGGAGGCTGATATATTCTTCATTTATTGATCTATGCTTATTTCTTTTGCATTTAAATTCATGTACATTTCAACCTAAGTAAAAGGCATTTTCTTGTAAATTTATTTTTACTAATTAGGACAGCAAGCAAGGAGCTTATTGATTGTGTATAAGTTATTGGTGACCTTAAAAACCAACAAGTGTAAAAGTTTGTGGGTGAGCTTGAAAACCAACAATTATAAAAGCTTGTTTGTGATCTTGGAAACCAATGTTTATTAGTTTGTTGGTGAGCTTAGAAACCAATGGGTGTACGTTGTTGGTGAGCTTATAAAACCAATAAGTGTTTAGTGGAATATGAGTATAGTAAGTGAGATTGACTTAGAGAGAGTAGGTACTATATTGTAAGTCGAACCTCTATAAAATAGTTATGCATATTATGCTGCATGATTCATTCATTATTTGTTTCAGCACCTTGATTTTATATTGGCCAAAAATTTTTAAAAGCTCAATTCACCCCTCGCCTCTTAAGCCACCTTAAATTGGGATCTACAATTCGCAAGTGGTATGCGATATCGACTGTGCTCACAAATGATAGGCACAAGTGGTATGGGGATGCCAGGCAATTTCTTCCTTTGTTGCTTTGGATGATCTGAAATGTGCTTTGGTTTGTCTAGAATATGTGGTTGGCAGTATGATGTTGCACCTCTGGTCTTTGGTTGCGGTCACAGGCGCTACCCCTAGGCTGCTGCGATATCAGTCATGGTTTTCCAATGACTTTTTCTCTTGTTGGAACACCACAGGTTTTCACTAGTGGTTGCTATTGTGGTTGCTGGGTAGGCAATAGGCGCAGGCGGCTGTGCTATTCAATTGTGATTCTGCACTTGAATTTTATGTACTTTGCCACTTTGTTTAGCCTTGACATTTTTCATTGTAAATCATAATATAATTAACCACATGAATCCAAATAAGATTTGCATAAGTTATGGAACATGGATTGTAACACCTAGGGGTGTTAATTGTGATAAACTGGTACTTGAATATTTAAATACGTTGAAATTGTTCTTAATGTAATGGAAAAAGGAAATAAATTGTGCCAAGGAAAAAAATTTAATTACGATATCAGTGATGGACTGAGGTGGAAAGAAAGCATTTTTTAAATAAAACAATGTAAATGAGTTCATTTTAAGTTATTTGGGGCATAATTTGTATACATTAAATGTTAATATTATGTGAAAATATTATGATTAAAAGTATATAAAAAAGAAAATGAATAAAATGGAGAAAAAGGGAAGAAAATAGCAAAAGAAGGTGAGCTAGCGAAACTGGCGCCAGAATGGGTGCCATGGCGCCGATCATTGATAGAGGCATGGGCGGTCCCAGAAAGCTGATTGTCGCAGCGCCAGCCAACGAGATAAGTTAGTGACCCAAATTTTTTTCCCAATTTTGTTTCAAATTTTCCTTTATTCTATTCTTTCTTCTTTCCCATGCCTTAGACAAAAAAAACCCCACCCTATTTAGCATGATTTTGCCAGGGAAAATGTTGGTTTAGACAGTTAATCCATCAATTATGCTCCCCAAAACCCATTCCCACTCATTTAAGCAGTGGAGAAAAGAGGGAAATCCCATTTCGCTCCAAATCATGGATGATTTTGAAGATTTGATGTCCTTGTGCTAGGGAGGAAGATAGTTGTGAATGGCAAGATAAACCCCTTTTTCCTGTTCAATTTGTTGATTTGACACTGTTACGGTTTCCATAAATAGTAAATTTTGGGGACTTTGGAGAAGATGATGAGTATTGGTTGTCAAAATCATGGGAGAAATGAGTAATTCTTGCTTAATAATGTCCCGAGGTTTGTTTGAGTATGAGAAGTCATGATTTTTCCTTGCTAATGTTTTTACCCATGCTTGAACAGTGGATTTTGGGAAGATAAACAGTGATTTTACCCCAATTTCATAGATTATATGTAATGATTATGGGGAAAATATTTAATTAATGAATTATAATTCTTTGGAACTTGTTTCGGTTGTTTGGGAATGAAAAGTCTGATCTTAGATCATAACCTAATTGAGGTTTGTGTATGAGCTATGTGAGACATGAACTGTCTGCATTAAAAGCATAATTGAGGCTTAATCAAATTATTCTTAAGGTTAATTATGTGTTCACCAGGTTGCATATTAGATAAGTGATGAGTTTAAGTTTGGTGGCAGTCATCTAATGAAACTTATAGTTTACTTAACTTGTTATAAAGATTAATTTATCTTTATTGACACTAATTGAATACAAAATTGTTATGATATATGATTGGACATGTGTAAAAGGAGTAATTGTTTGACTTGATATACATTAGTGAAATTATCTTGTAAATGAATGAGATTGTTGCTCTATACAAGATCATCTGAGTAGGATGAAAAGTCATAGAGCTTGAGGAATATATGGTGATTCGTTAGAAGGTAAGTAGGCTCCTTTTCCAATTCTTTATAATACTGAATGGGGATAACGGATATCCCTTACTTCCTACGGGCATGTGTGAATGAATGAGGATAGTAGATATCCCATTTGTAGGATAAATTTATATTACATGATGTAATAGACATTCAGTTGGGGATAAGTGATATCCCCTCATTATATTATATCTAGATATATATATTTTGATGAGTAAACAAAAATATGGATAAGAGATCGTGAGTATTCCTTGATAGGTATATGAATGAGAACTGTGAATATCTCAAGAGTAGCTAGATTCCATAAGAATATACATGGGTTGTGTTATGCCTATATGGCATAATTATAATGGGATATGTGGTGCCTAAATAACATAAAGGTGATGTGTCGGAGTGACATAAGTAGGATTAATATATGTTGTGCTAGAATGACACTATTCCGATATAGTTTAGATATGAATGGCCTACATGGCTCTATTATGATACAAGGTGTTAGAGTGTCTATGTTTGAAAAACAATATGAACTATGATAGAATGGTATAGAATGTATAATGGAATGATGAGGACATGCCTCATGATTATATTCTTATGACTACATGATTACAATATGATGTTTTTAGTTATGTTCTAATTTGGACATGTTGTTGTATTTTAATATTTTTCTAATTACCTACTTACTGAGTTTGCCCAAACTCTGTTTGCTAAGGAATTTATACCGCAAGTGCACGGTGTCAAGTTTTGTAATATATTGATGAGAAGGTTGTCGTATCCATAGGGAATTTGTATTCCAATTAATCACTAGTTATTGCATTGAATAATCCTAATTTGATTTAGAAGATCATACAATAAGAGCTTAAACAAGAAATAAAAGTAAATGGACTTTGGTGGGAAGAAATCAATATAAAGAAGCTCTAGATGATCAATTTCACTTATACTTCAATCATGGTATCTTCAACTTATCATGTAGTGAGTGTTTTTGTCGATTTATAGATCAAAAATCCCAAAGGACTTAACCTCCTCTTCGAGTGATAGTCGAGTATCTATTCTCTACATTCCAATTTTGACATACCTATAAAAATTGGAATATTAGAAATGCATTAAGACTTATGGTTCTTTTGAATGATCTCTAGAGTGATAGTCAAGTATCTATTCTCTACATTCTGATTTTGATATACTTATGAAAATTGAAATATTAGAAATGCATTAAGACTTATGGTTCTTTTGAATGATCTCATAGAAACTAAGGAGCTTTCCCAAGTCATCTAGCATTCCATGTTATGATGTTTAGATCTCATTCAGAATTACCTCTTCCAAGTTTTAAATCTCAAATGCATAATCATTTATTAAATGGTCAATAGATTGAAAGCATTAATCACAAAACATCATAAATAAACCAACAAAACATTCTCAATAACATAACCCATTTTCTACATCATGAAATCCACATGAGCTCCATCTCCCTTCTAGAAAGAGGAGTTTAGATAAACATCATTGAATGCAAATCCATAAGATAAACATTCCACATTGTCTAAAATTCAATTCTACACTCCAATCCACAACACAAATGAGAAATGGAAATAAAAACAATTGAATATTGATGATTGGAGTGGTAGAAATCTTCACCTTTAATGCTTGGCTTGAAATCCGACTTGAATATTTCTCCAAAAAGCCTCTTCAAAAACCCTTTTCTTTCCCCTCTTTCTAGCCTCTAAAACCATTGCTAAAAAATGTCTGTGAAAACCCACCAAAAATAGGTTTTATAGTGCACAAGAAGGGGAGAAAAAATTCGCAAGCATGAAATGGAGTGGTGTGGGCACAAAAGAGCTCATTTGGGCTCTGAGGCACCCAAATCTCTATCTGGAGTGGATGCTTGATGTTTTTTGGGCACATATGCACCCATTTGGGTGCATAGGTGCCCAAAAATCAGATTACATTGGTCATTTGGGTGCATAGGTGCCCAAGTTGCTATCCACTTGATATGTTTTCACTTTTTCAACTATATCTTCTTCACATGACATCAAAATTGGATGATTCTTATTGAATTGGAAACTTCACTTCGAGATCTATAACTGTGATTTTAAACATGTCTTCCAAATAATCCTCTAAATGTGCCAAAATTAGACCACAATGGATACCATATTTTGCACATCCAAATCTGAACTGAAGTCTAATATTGGTGTAGTATTTTGGACATAACTTCCACATATAAATGCCAAATCCAATGATTCTTGATGTATTGGATAGCTGATTTAAAGGGCTTCAACATTTATGTTGACCAATTTTGTTGAATTCATTTCAATCAGTACCATAAATGGCTTCAAAGTAGTGCTCATTTACATTCAGCTTCATTTTGACATGATTTTTATCTGAAAAACCACATAACTCTATAAAGTATAATATTTCATCAAATGTAGTTATGAACTAATAAAACATGTCAAATAAAGTTCCAAAATATGTGAATTTAGGTATTAAAATATAATATATTATGATCTCATCAAACTCATGCCTTCTTGTTTACATTTTTAGTAAACACGTCAAGCAAGGGAGCTATGGAAGATGTTATTTAAGTATATGGTTTTCATTATGTTTGTAGAAATTGAAAAGGACTAATTGTATTTAATTATAATAACTTAGTAGAGATGTATTCTGTTATATAAAAGATAAATGTATTGGCATGTCATAATAGTGATATGTGTATGTTATGGATATGGATTATATTAATTGTCATCATGGGGCGGCACAAATTCTCGACTATGGATAAAATGGGCCAGTTTAGTGAGTTATGTTGTTACTTTATGGTTATTAAATTCAAATGTTATCTTTGAGGATGAATGTACAAGATTACGTTTTATATAGAAAATTATGAATATTGATATCAAAAATTTATTTGATTGATGTATATCACGTTTTGGATCTTGATAAATCAGGGCAGATTCTACCAAAATTTTAATAGAAATTCCCTTAAAAATTGGGTGATTGTGGGGTTATAGAAAGATTTTTCTTAAGAATAGGGAAAGGGTAATGCTTCATATCGGCCCCGGCATGGGATGGTCAAAATGCATAAAGTCGGGGTGCGGGGTGTTACATGTATATATTCTTTTTTATTCATGTTGTGTATATTTATAAATAGAAACTCATTCAAGCACAATTTTCTCTTGCATGAAAAAAAATCTCTATGAAGCACAATTGCATATAATCCAAAACAATATGAAATGATAAACAAGATTGAAAGCATTGCGGATTAAGATGATTTCTTTAATCATGCTCTTTCTAAACTAAGCTAATGTAATATGCTTGCATAAATAACATCCCAAAAACTACTCACATTCCAAGCATATTTGTCTACGTTTCAAGCTTCATAAACTAAAAATATCATTAGTATAAATCAAGTCTAAGACAAATTTTGTTATCGTCACAATCATACACATAATCCTAATACTTTCCAAAGTGTTCTTGAGACCTCTAAAACATATTTTATATCCCCTAAAGATGGCTTTGTAGACATTTTTATTCTCGAACTTGATTTCAGACGCTGCTAGAGGCTTTTGGAATGTCCTCTGAGCTATCTTCTGAATTGCAAAACTTGATTTAACTTTTGTATTTACTAATTTTCTTCCTTTGTTTCTTGACTTGTGACCTGTATAGATTGATGTATCGAGTTCTTATGTAACATATCACTTTAAACTTAGTTTGCTTATATGTTTTTTTTGGATTTAACATTTTAATTTTGCAATACTTGGAAATCAACTTGTTAGTCCTTCACTTTCTCACTCATGTGTTTTCTCATCATCAAAACTTAACTATTGTTTCACATTTATCATCAAAATTAAGCTAAGTAAGAGGATTGACTTAACAAGAAGCAAGTTCCTGTTGGAACAAGAAGCCCATCCACTATCCAATTCTGACAAACAATGATAAAAAAGCAATCTTACCTCCCATATCAATATCAAATGTTAATTACAACAAAAATAACATTTTGGTTAGCTAAGGTGTCAAATTAAAATTTTTAGTACTATTTTAAGTTGATTATAAATCTTCAGTGAAAGACTAAGACCAGTGAGTTAGCACAAGAGAAAAATAAGTTTAGGTATCTCCAATTGCAAATTTGGGTGATCGCGTTGTGAAAACTTTATGAAGCTAATAAAAAATCTGAATTGAAACACCAAGAAACAAACCAAATATAGCGTAATTTTAGCACTACTGTATTTTCCATATCCTTGCACAGCAGAAGACTTTGAACACATTTTTCGAGTGATAAACAAGGGCATGCATGGGGTTTCTTGCGTCAAAGCTGTGGAAGTCTTATGCTGTGAATTAACAAACGGCAACCCATCAGCTTCCTCCTTACTCGTTACTTCATCAAACTAGAGTTTCGTTATTCGTGAAAGAGAACGGTTTGCAAAGATTTGCTTACAAATGAAGGTTCTTTTTGGTAATTTATATAATAATAATAATAATAATAATAATCATTACTTATTAACTTATATTTTAGTATTTAGACTACCTATATAATAGATCTACTTATAACAGCATGCTATATAAATTTTATTATTGAAAAATATATGTGATTTTTTAAAATTGTTAAATTCTACTACTATTAGACGGCTAAGATTGATTTGACAAATTTTGGTCAACTTTAACTAGATTTGATAGTGGTCGACGGGTTTTAGTAGTTAGATTTGACCGTGGTTGACGAGCCTTGTCAGGTTTTTATGATGGGCCATCAAATTGATTAAGGCTTTGACAGGATTTGAAAGGATTTAATGAATTTTAATGGTTGGGAATTAGATCAAGTTTGACAACTTTTGACGGGCCGATGATTATGACGCATTTTCATATAAGTTTATTCTTATAGAGTTTATAGAGTTTATTCTTTGTTTTCAGAAAATAGCCATTTCTCCCGATCAAATGCAGTAACTGCTCGTTTGAAACTAACCATGGATAAGCCATTTCTTCCGATCAAATGCTGTCGAACTAGGAGAAACATCTTTTTTATGACCGGAATCAATCGTGAAATGTGTTTCGGAACTAAACACTTTTTTTGAGTCATACAGAAATGGAGTGAAAATAGAGGTAAAGTTGCCCAAGGCACATCAGCGTAAACTCCAAGATTCTTAAATCCATTTTCTAACCCTTAACAAGACCCTATTGAAAGTTGATAGGATTGGGCTTGAACCCTACCCTATGTCACAACAAACTTAAGGCCCCAAAGATATTTGGCAACACTGAGCTCGTACGACGTTTAAATGAATTTCACCGCAGCATACAACCCATATCTACAAATAAATAACAACAATTAATGCCACTAGTTTAAAAACCAAACAGGACCATGCAACCCAAAGCTATCAAACTGGGTTGATAGATTGAGGTTAATTTTGAGTTCTTAATTTGCTAAGGACGTAACACCAAACATTGACATAACAAAACCAACAAACAGACAAACAAAACCGGCTCAAAATCAGTTCATGCTAAGTACATGTTCTACAACAATGCCTTGCCATATTTCCAAATCCAAAACTTAACAACAATAAAAGAAGCTGACTACCAACGTGTGACTAGTGCCCTCTACTCATGAATAAACGCAGCAGAATGGTGTCACCAGTTAATTTGAATGAGCAAAGGCCCATAGTTCAATGCCCATCCTGCTCATTTCGTGGATCCTTCTATAGAAATCTCCATTTGGGAGAGCACAGCACAGCCCTTCTCAGTTCAGTAAACATTATTGCAACATTCCATTTTGCAATATATTCGCAGCCAAATATGTAAATATTAGAAAAGACTTGTTGGTCCATCAGCTAATGGTCTGTGTAGCTCGCAATCTGAAAACTTCCCGAAGATCAAAATAATTGCCCACTCCATGAAGGCTACAACCACCAATTATGCCAAAAGAGATTCACTTATGATATCACCTTAGAAAAATCCGCTCTTTGCGAGTGCTTTGATGGTGAGGTGGATCCCCTTGATGCATTGTGTCCAAACAAATTCATCTTTCCAAACTTCCTTGAGAAAGAAGACATCAGCCTATGTGAGGATGATTTCTCTAGGTCCTGTTTCATGCAAACGTGGTCCTTTTCCAGATCATTAAGCCGCATCCGCATTCGAGCCAGTTCAAGTTTCAGCTCCCGATTCTCTCGCCTAAGTGATGCATAGTTGTCACGGGGAGACATTGCTGCACTGAGTGCACCACTGCTAATTCTCCTAGACTGATAAGCCATCTTCTGCTCATCTTCTGGTAAAGAGCAACATAATGCATTTCGTAGTCTTAGTTGCTCAAAATACAGAACCTGGACAATTGACTGAAGTGGAAGTCGCTCATTCTGAGCAGCATGAGCTCCAGCTTCCTGGGATAACTTCTGGAAATCAATCAGTTTGCACAGCTTCTTCCTCTCTGGTTCTGGTAACCCTTGGTGGGCCTGAGTTGTGGGATGCCAATTTATGGTCAGGAGATTGATCCATTCCACACTTTGCATGCTTATTAAAATCAAATTCTAATATTTACAAGAACACAAACAAAATCAGAAGAGCTAAATTTCTTAATACTTTGCCTGCTCCACCCAACTACAATAGTGAGTGCAAATCAACACGGTAAGTTATATTTTGGTCATAAAGACTGTAAATAATGGATTCCATGATTTGGGGGGTCACCCAAAACATTTTCCCAGAACAGGAAGATTCTAATACTTGCTTCTGCTTGATGGCATCAAACTAGACGATTATGATTTTCCCATGAATATGGCAGCTATGGCATTTCTGATCATGCCAGACCTATTAAAATAAAAGTATGGATGACGCCTTCAACCCCAAGTGTGGCAATCTGGGACAAAGACCCAAGAATTCTCCAATTTCGGTTTTCAGGCATCAACCTACAGTTATGTATAACTGTGTGAATTAAGAAGGAAAAAATCAATGTAGTTTTCTACTTCATTGCTTTGGCTGGTTAGTCTGAATATTAGGAAACTAAACTGACTAGTGGTTATATTAATAGAGGCACAGAGAATCAAACCTACTTTGAGGTAGATATCAATTGCTCGGTACAAACCATCATCGGTTGTACGTGCATGGGTTGGAAGAATTTCTGCAATTGCCATGAATTTCAATAGTTTGAGGTTTGCATCAGGAGCAATTTCTGCCAGGTAATTGTCCACCAGCTTTGCAACTTTGATTAACACAGTCTGTGAGGGAGAGTTTGGACCATTAGATTCATAACCAGAAGCATCTTGCATGTCATCCTCACTGTCCTCTTGCTGAGAAAAATTGATCAGGATCCTGTGGATGGTATCAACATCAAACAAGGTATCACCAGCATGCCGGAAAGATGGGATCAAGAGGTCATCAAGGGTGGCTGTTTCCAGCTGGGATGCAATCCTCCTCTCTAAATCTAGCTTGCAAGCAATTGTGCAATCAAGCATCACTGCTGTTCGTAGAAGTCCAAAAAGGAAACTGACAGGAACCACAAGTTTCTCAACCGGCAACAGGCTAGCAATTGTTTCAACAACAATCCTCTGCTCCTGCCCAACAGAACCGACAGCTAAATCACATTTTGGCTGGCTAGATGCATTCCACAAGTTGGTTTTTCTTGTCAACACCTTCTGTGCATAGTTTACAAGAGAAGCACCAATGCTCTCTGGGCGGACACCACGGCACCTCATGGCAGCAATGACCTTCTGATACAAGTCAACACGAAGCACAGAGAGATCTTCTATCCACCAGTCTCCATCACATTTTGCTTGCCTGTTCATGTGAAGCCTTCCAGAGCTGCTATACTCTAAGCGTGAGAAACTTGATGCTATCTGCTCTGCACAAGCTTTTGTAGCAATTGCCTCCGTGCACTTGCTAACTATTTTCAGCTCGTCAGCAAGAGGCAACAAATTCTCACACTGCTGCAATACTTCAACACACATTTCAAGGTTCTTGCAGACTACACCATCAAGGTATGCTTCAGCACGTGAAGCAAGATTTTCTTTTGCATATTCCTCAGACATCTCAAGGTATTCAGATACGCAACATAGTTGGGCAACATTTGAGGATGTGATCTCAAAGTTGATGCCATAGCAGAATTTTGCAGCCAATTCAAATGCCTCAGCACCACCAGGCAGACTAATCAATTCTACTCTCGAAATGTCAGAATCTCGGTACTCTGCCACAAGCTTCCGTATTCGACCACATTTAGAAACTAAAGGAAACTGCATTTTTCAAATCAGCATAATCAGAATCCTTGTGGAGGTGATATGACCACTGACCTTGACCTTCTACTTTCTCATGGGAACATTCTGAGAAGCTGAAGGCGAGCCACTTAATCCCATTATTCAGATTCTAAGCATCTCTACTGAACACATGCCACAGGGGTACAGTGATCACTTCATGTACACCACAGGCAATGTCACTAGAATCAAGGTCATTAGACTCATAAAGTTTTGGTTCGAAGGGAAAAAAAAATGCAGACTAAAGAAAAGAACAATCAGAGCAATTAAATCACCATCCTAATGCAATGCTCATGCTCGTCAACAACAACAGTCATCCTGATTACATTTTGATGCTAGTACGGCAAGAAAAGAAAATGAATATGGATGACATTTCCCACAATTGCATTTCTTTATATAAATCTATGAATGTGTATATTGTAGCATTAATCTGGTATAAAGTATCACATGTAGACATGCTCAAAATGCTCTCAAAGACATTCATATGGCTCATACCAACTAACAAATCTACTATGAAAGCTTGCCACAAATAAATGCTTTCTTTTGTTTTGATGTGGATTCATAAGCACACTAAGTACAAAAACTGAACTTGAGGCACCATCAAATCAGTGCTTTGAAAAGTGTTTTGTGGGTAGCTTGCCTTCCCCATAAAAGTGTGTAAATACCACGCCAGAATTAGAAAACAATAAATAACAGTTACAAGAGAATGACAAACATATCTTCGTGCCGTTTCTTTTTCATTTTTCCCTTTCTTTTTTATCAGCTAATAAATAAATCCAATCTTTGAGCATGATTCATCTCCCACAGCCTAGTCAAAGATGCATGGCTTTCCAGAGTTTCTTTTGTAATCCTTTTGTTTTACAAAGATTAGAGTTTCATAGAATTTAGAATGGTCATAACTATTCAGGAGTATAGTTTCCATGCTCGTGCAGGTGTTTACAATTCTCTTATTGAGATTGAAATGACTTGAAATATGCTAAGTTCACTACATAAGCCAGTTTTGGATTGTCTGCAGAATAGTACCATGATGCCAAATTTAGGGAAAGTGAATCTGACTTTTTTCATAATGGTTCAAATCCAAGGTGACCAAGACAAACTGAAATATACTAATTCAAAGGTTTAGTGGCATACACTATGCAGCTTATGCCGCATTGTATGTATCCTATGCTACACAGCATTTACCCTATTCACATAAATCTCTTTAGGTTTCACTCCATTACCTTTAGCTTCTTGCAAAAAAGTATGCTAGACAAACGATTATTCGCTGTTTCAATGCCATTTTCTCCACTATCTTTTATGCATTTAAATTCAATGTTTCGACTTGCAAACTTCCAATGATGCCATGATATTTAAAAATATTACCAAACTCTGATAATCTTGTTTACTTTTTTCCTATTTTTTCAAAGATCTGATTTACTCTGTGTCATTTTTCTTAATGTTCCTCATGCTGTCATTCATATATCTCCCTCATAATTTATTACCATTAATTTTTTCTTTGTTCTTTTATATTTATAAAATCTTTCACCTTTCTGATTTCCATAACCTCTTCCGTCTTGTGGAACATCCCATAGTACGATTCCACATGAACATGATGCACCAAAGTAACTTCAAGACAGGTTAATGAAGGATTAATGCAATCTGACAGTAAACTTTTATAAAGTACAGACCATCAGGTTGATAAATAGTGCTATAAAAGGGCTAGAATTTTTGTTTGTTTTTGCATTTTCTTCAGTATCTAATTATTAATCATTGTAATTGAGTTTTTGAAGGCTCTTGTATGATGTATGCACTACTTAGATATCACCTGTAGCCACGCCACAAGGAATACAATTATTCACCTGAAGCTATCAAATATAGACAATTTCTAAATATTGAAAATACCCCAAGATGTTTCTGAGTTGAGAATAAGAAATGTTGTTTTCAGGAAGAATCAAGCACGAAAAGAAACGGGGAAAAGGATTACAAAGCATAAGAGTAATACTGAGAATGAAAGAATGCAAGTACCAAATTATAAGCTTGCAAGAAGATATGGAATTCTTTCATATAATTACCATAGATTGTCAACATAAAACAGAGAAAGACTTATTATTAGAAAATGATCATTGCATATGCCTATTGTGAGCTGGAGTTTATATATGTGTGTATGTATATATGTATATTATATAGCATGCTATAGCATGCTCCCAGTGGACTGAAACACCTAAACATAACAGCTCCTTTGCTCTTTTACTACAATGGTCATCAGAATTAGCATTCTTTATTTTATGAGCCATCAAAATAAGGATGCTACACAAGAAAATGCGCTAGAAGAGCATCCCAAAATGTAGAAGCTTACCTTATGCAAAGCAAAGACCCCACCACTCCCTTCTATGGTTATATCACTCGGGACATCTGAGAAAATCCTACAACAGAAAAACTCACTTGTTTACTGAAGAATTCAGGGCATGGCTCTATTGTAGCACAAACGAGAGGAAAACATCATCTTGAGTATCAGATATGTAAAATACATTAGAGCAACAACAAATACAAAGTCCCGCATCCTGGTGCTACAGTTTTAATCTCACAAAACATTTGGTGGTTAAGGAAAACCATTTATTTCTTCCACCTTGTTATTTAAAAAAAGGGAAATAATTATAAGATTGCAAACCATCTTTTTCTTCTCTCTTCTTTTTACTTCTTGCCACTTAGGATGGTCTTAAGACTCATCACTGAGAAATCCACCAAACACTATCCAACTTGAACAATCCCAAGCCAGAAAAATGTATGAACAATTGAATTGGCTGAACAACTGACGCAAATAACTATGACTAAAAAAAATGAAAACATGCATCAATGCTCAACATTGAAATTAATTTGTCACATTAGAATGGATAAACTTATTTGGATATGATTCACGCATGATTAGTTTTAGTTATATATTGAAAGCTCCTCACTTTGGATTATTATGTAATGATGACTTTTTACCTTTGTGGTTGTGGATGAAGTTGTATCAAAAGAATTGGTATCTGATATCAGTTGATTTTGTTCGTAATATAAGCAAAAACAATGACAGGATATTCATTGATTGTTTCACAGTACAAAATTCTTACAATAGATTCAGCCTAAAGAATTGTGTTTGCCTGTTTATTCTGTCTGATCCAAGGTTTGCAGCCTCATTAATTGGTTCATAGAACAAAAATCTTCACATGGATGTTAATGGATCTGAATGATCAATTCTGACATGTTTCCTAAGACACATATACAGCCACTTTCTCTGTACTGGACAACAACAGATGAAAATATTATGTGTCCCTCTTTGCACAAAATGATAGTAGGAGACAAAAGTGGGAAGCAAGAAGTGAAAAGGTTCTTACCAAAATTTAAACCATCAGGGATAAATTTACTTAGGCTACAAGACTCATTAAACCAATCATTAGTTCCCTGTAGAGAAGATATCACTGGAGCGAGCCAATCAAATTTCTTGATGATAATTTCGCTGATAAATTTCAAATGTCAAACTAGTTTATCTAAGGCAAAAAGATATTAAAAGTTTGTATAAATTGTTCTAATGGGAAAGCTGAAATTTTTATAGAATGTTAATTGGGTAGGGGCACAAACCTGAAGTAGACTAGAAAACGTAATATCTAGACCAAATGTTATCGGAACCGAACTGGTGATTGAACCGCTCCATTGATCAGTTTGGTTCAAACAGTTTTACGTGTTGGTTTTGAACTGATTTGAACTGTAATAATATAAATATATGCTAAGTAATTTTAATTTTTATAACAAACAAATTTTAATGGTATTAACTTTAAAATTTATAGCTTATGATAATTTTAAATGTAATGAATTGAGTAGAATGATATTAACTTCAACAATATTTTATTTTAGATAAATTTAAATTTCACGAACCAAATAGATTTTTAATTTCACTTAAAATAATCCCTATATAAATTACAAGTGTGTAAAATTTTATCATGCACCTTTATCTACAGAGGTTGCAATCCCACCCATCTTTTAAAGTTGCTGCCAGATACAATAAGTTGGAACTCATCTTCTTCGCCAACGTTGGGAAGAGCAACATATTCAATAGCCCAAAGCCAAAACCCACCCCCTACCAAATGAATGGACAGGCAATCACCCTTAAGCATATCATCTACGGGTTAAAAGGGATAAAATTGACATGTCATTCAGTCTTCTCTAATCGTTGATCCTCTTAAATTAGTGGAAATGATGCTCTGACTGCATGACTAACAATCTCCTATTAGCTTCAGCTCTGCTATTCCACACTATCTACTAAATGTCAAATCTTCTTATAACAAATATTATAAACACTCCGGTTTCTTGTTCTCCACCCTCGAAATTTGCCCATCTTTGATGCTCTCAGCATTTAAATTTCTAAAACTATCTTATATTTCACTACCATCATCTATGCCACTAACATGGGTTAGCCACATGATCCCTTATATATGTCTCCACTTCATCCTACACCATGTGTTTAGTTAACCCATTTGTCCTGAATTCTAACAACTTGAACCCATGTCCTTTTCAGACTTCTCATAATTTCTAATGTCCTTCAAATTAGATAGACTTGACCCCCATAAGTTGACAATTTCTTATCAGTGCTATAGACAAATAAATTAACTTTCCCTCATCCAATTAGTTCACAGTGCTTCTGTTATATCTCCATCAATTGTTTTATTTCTATCCTATTGTTCCTCTCTTGGCACTCATCCCTTTATACATCTTCATTTCCTCTAGGATTACTGTAGAGAGGTTACCCCTAGACTGGCTGATGTCCAATCAGTAAAGCATAGTAGATCGAACACATGCCTAACAGAATTTCCCATGGGGGGACATGTTTCTTGCTTATTTATGTAAAGTCATATTTACTCATGTTAAACATAAGGTTATCCACTCCATAGATAATTCAACTGCTATAGTCTTAGTAACAAACAGATTTTTGAAAGACGGAAAATCAAAGGTGTGCCCCACAAAGGGAATTGTCCACATCCTTGGCTAGGCCTCTTTATTGTACTCAAAACAAGTAATTCATTCCTTTTAACCTATAATCCAACAGATAGGATCAATCAATCCTGGAGATTTTTGAGGGATGAACAACCAATGATGAGCTACACAAATTGAACCACCCATATCCATACCGGTCCATCTCCAATATACTAAATATGAGTTATCTATTTCCTCAGATAATGATCTAATATTTTTTGTTAGTCTTATCAAACTAATTTTCAAGGAATCACTGATGAAAGGGCTAGCCCCATGTGATATACAAATTCTTTTTATATCCACTATTCCATCAATTAAGCATTTCCTAAGTAATGTTAATTGCATGAATCTTTTTTTATCACTTTCTTATATTCTTCACTGGACGTAGCTTTTTCAACTAATGTAATCTTATTCTCTATCTCTCATGACCAAATCAATAATCTTGGCTTTACCTTGTTTTAGTAATTTCACGACCAAATAAAAAAATGTAATTTCGAGCAATTTGTAAGTTTGCATTTGTTGTGACTAGCCTAAGTATCTAATTAAGATGATTTTTTTATTATAAAAACATACGTTGAGACAAGTATGATGAATGATTTGGATCTTGTTTAAACATTATAATACGTAAAAATTGTGAAGTTTCATTAGTTTCATGGAAGAATTACCCTTCGTTTGTTGGTATTACCTTTAGATTTTTTTGAATTTCTTATCTAATTTTATCATCTATCTTTTACAACTCATTTGCCTCAACATCCACATTTTGGCTATTCTCAATATATAAGTATGTTTTTTTTGTTGAAGACCCAAGATGCCATTCTATTAAGCACAACTACCATTACCACCTTAAATCTCTTTCATTTGATTGGTACTCGACAATTCCATAAAACCCATGAAGAACATCACCATTTCCTCTATGTAGAATAAATCTTATGTCCCAAAGCCCTGCCAATGAATTCAATTTTTGGCACTATCAATTAACAAAATCAAACTAGAAACCACCTTGTTAATCCTGTCTCTTCATTAATTATCTTCCATACAAACCATAATTTATATTTGTCAGTTTCTCCAACTTTTGCCTCTTTACATAATCTCTTAAAGATGGTAATCTTACTTCTGATAGTATCTACCATGTGGCACTTGTCAGAAAGATTTCTTGTATTAAGTGGGGTAAAATGAATCCTATTTTTCTGAACTGGGTTCTTATACCAACATGAAGATAAGGATTTGACAACATTTTGTTAAATACTTACTGAAATTGGCCAATGCCTTGCATTTGGGGAAAAATTTTGCCCATCCTTAATCATTTCTCATTGCTTCCTTGCTTTAATTATGTTAGGTACTCAGATGCACCTATCCAGAGTTCAAACTGTTGTAGTTTAAAGATCCATGGTAAAAGATGTTATAAATGTTTCACACCGGCTACAAAGCTAATGTTATCGTCCTCTTCTATCTGGGCTTGGACCAATAGTAAGAGCGAACTTGTATTTACGGTGACCACAACAGTTGAAATAAATATTTGAAACGCAATGATAGGATGCAATCCCAGTAAAAATGTTTTTGAAATTCCTTTTCAAATTTATTTATAATCCTCCATCTTTTACCCAGCCTACAATACACATCCGATACCCTTACTAAAAACAACATAGTAGACACCTACATGTTTTGAAGGCGTTTGCTTCACTTCCACTGTCCACAAGGCTAAGCTTTAGATCTGCCTCGATATTTAGCTAATTTTGAAGAACGAGAAAACAGATGTATGATGGAGACCGCACAACAATTAAATCTAGTCTACATTTGCCAGTTTGCTTCTCCCATAATCTCTACGTGCCGCATCACCAGTAAAATCGTCTCTCTCAACAGTTTTGTAATAAAATTAAATCCCAACTTCATGCGTTAGCAGAGAACGCAAGTTAGGAAAGGAAAGTAGATAGAAGAAATGACAACGATAAGGATAAAGAAGAAAGAAACAGAAACAGAGAGAAGAGAGAGGAGAGAAGAGGAAACCATTCGTTGTAACGGTGGTTTTGTTGCCTGGAGGACTTTGACGAAGGCAAAGGAGGCTGAGGCGGCGGCGGCGGCGGCGGCTGCTTTTCCATGGCCAGTCGCAGAAGGATGGGCAGACGAAGAAAAAAGGCTTCGGAAATGGGGAGTTGTTGTCTCCCTTGTTGCAGAAGCCATATCTTTTGCTTTGCTTTCGTCAAACAAACTCAAGTGCATCCGCAGTAAGCGGAGT
>JAYJMB010000003.1:83104-108846 GCA_036873735.1 Pouteria campechiana
TTTTAGAATAGCAAGATTTTCTCTTAGAATATTTTTATTATTATTTCTCATTTTTCGCACAGGTTGCACTTTGATAGCTCTCTGCCTGAAAGCCTTTGCCATACCTGTTGCTTATGCGAACATCGAGTTATTGGCCTTCTATCTCCATCTTCCCGGACAAGACCCGGAGTGGGTGAGATATGTGTGGAATGATATCGCTCAGAGCACTGGACACGCAGACCTAGAGGCTCGAGTAGCGCGTTTTTTAGCCATCGAACAAGCACGCGCAGACAAATACAAAGCCTTGTTAGCTTGTATAGCGCTAGATGTGGGTATCTAATACCAAAAGAAAGCATAGACTTAAGTGTTATGGAGATCCTCGAGAAAGAAAATTGGGAGTTTGACAGGCAGAAGCTTGGAGAGATTTTAGAATCTCTGGCCCTCTTTAGGACCGAGTCTCCCTTTTTTCAAAAAGTATGGATGGAAGACGGAGACTATCTAAGACAAATGCACCTACTAGAGCTGAAGCGCCTGGGCCTGTACATATAAAAAAGGCTTTCTATGGTCTTAACTTAAGCGCGCTCGCGTTAGCTCGCTTTAGTTTTTCAGCAGCAAGCAACGGCGTTCAAGCCGTTGCGCTAACGGGCGCGCAGCCATTTTGAAGTTGGGCTCTGAACTATTTCGGTTTGGTTTTGTTTCATGCTTATAAGAGCGGTCAACTCAAATAAGGGATCAGACCGCTCCTGGTGTTCGAACTAGTCATTAATGGTTGGCGTCAATTGGTACCCTTTCGGTATGCGTTGCGAACACTTTCATTTTGAGCGTCTCATCTTCTCTGGAGAAGCGAAAATCGAACGGATAGAGCAGATGGTCCAACTACATAACTTCTTCTTTTTCATTACTTCCATGGTCGTGCCTCGTGGCACGGCAGCACCCGTACTATTGAAATGGTTCGTCAGTAGAGATGTTCCCACAGGTGCCCCTTCTTCCAATGGTACTATAATTCCTATTCCTATCCCTTCATTACCTTTTTTGGTCTATCTACATTCCAGGAAATTCATACGCTCCATGGACGGAGCAAAAAGTGGAGTGTTGGTCAGAGCAAGTCGCCCTATTCTATTACCAGACATAATTGGGAGAAGCTCATCCGAAACTAGAGCTAGAAACGCTTCATTTCGTTTCGTTCCCGTTCTTAATTTCCTTCTTCTCGAATCCATGGGGGACTTGTCATATTTAGAATCTTTCTGCGGTGTGCTCTGTTTACTATTCTTTCGTACTCTCTTCTCTTTACCACGCGATAGGTCAGCGAAGCGTGAGCGGGCGCGGAGAAGGAAAGGCCAAACACTTCGGCCTAACGGGAATGAGCAAGGACTCAATGACAAGATGAGGTGCCCCGGGCACCCCCATTTTTTAGAAAGAAGGGTCGAAGGTTTTGGGCCTGTAGCTTTCCCCGTCCCCCCTTCGTCGGGTGGTGCTTGTGTGGGGGGTGTGCCACCAGAAATCGGGCTTGAAGCTCTCGCCTTACCAACGAGCCGACCGCTGATGGCTCTTGGTCACGACTACTACCAAAAAGCTCCAATGAAGATTCATATTTCACATGGAGGAGTGTGCATCTTTATGTTGGGTGTTATTCTGTCGTGCGACCCGGCGGCTTATGTGCGACCTGTGGCCCACGCCTCCTATTTGTTCAGGGCGGGCGGCGTGAACTCTGATTCGATCCGGGTATTCAATCCCGCCGCTGAGATGCTCAGTTGACTCCTTAACCTTGATAGGAAGATGGCTTATTCCAAAATGAGTGCGATAGGGTAAGGAAGTTTGGATGAACTAATGCGAATGGGTGTAAGCCTCGCTGCTCGGAAACACCCAGTGCTGACCACACTGAGAGACACGAAAGCGCAGGTAACGCCAGTTGGCGAAGTGGCGTTAAGCATCCCTAGCGGTACGAAAAGAGAGGTCGTGATGATATCATCTACGTCCGTACCGCTCCTCGTGGAGTAGATCCCGCATCCAACCAATCCTTTGACCAGGGAACGGGATAATTCCCACTACCGCTGGCCGGCCAGCCGGGCCGTGAGCGCGGTGGGAACGGGCTTCCCAAAAAGCCAGCCCCGACCGGGGTCAGCATAGAATGAAGGGGACGGCCCTAATGTTGTGTTGGCAAAGCCAGACAAAAAACGTGAGCGCAACTTACTAGAGAGGGGCGATACGGCTTTTTGGCCTCCAGATGGATGGGGATTTGCGGGCGGAGAAAGGCGGACGTGGGGACTCGGGTCGGGGCGCAGCGTAACTGACGAGAGCCATTCCATTTAGGGCGAGACAGAATGGGCGGGCACGAGCGGTCTGGTGTCCGAGCCGATTGGTCAGACGACGACTACTTTACTTATTAGATTAGTATTAGCCGCCTATCTCGGAATGGAATGGGATGGCATAGAAAGAACGCGAAGCGCTAGCAGGGTCGGTTTTTTTTTTTTTGGGGGGGGGGGGGAAGAAGCAAGCTTCTTCACAAGCTTATCCCCGCCCCGTTTCCTGTCCGTCCCGACCGGCAGCTGCTGGGTCTCCCCATCTCTCCTAAACTTCCCCCGGTCTTCGGCCCGAGCTGTATGAGGCAGAAACTCGTCCCACGTACGGTTCGGAGGCCGAGCCCCACCCCAGCAGTAATGGTGCGGCTTAGGTCAACTAACACGAAGAAGATACAGTTCACTCAACGATTGCCTTTGGGTCCCGAACTCCATATGGGGAAGGAGCGTTGTTGTTTGCGAGGTCTCGATCATTTACATGGACCCACTTCTCATTCCATTTGTGGGAATTTTATGATCTATAAACCGTCCCTAACGAACGATCGGCTCATGTTTGAGCATGATGAATCACTTCGTGCCGACCTGTTGCCAAGAAACTTTCCGGCCTCATATGATAATGGAAAACTGGAGCATTTTCTGTGGATGAAGAATCGCGAACATAAGAATTTCTGGTTGACCATGTTCCCAGAAAAAAGATACTTTTTTTCCATTCGAGAAACGACGAGCACGACTGAAGTGGCTATACATACAAATCCATTTACGGATCTATATGCTCCGATTGGAACTGGAAGTTCCAGAACAGGCGGCTGGTATACCACCATAATGAAACTGCCTTTTATTTTTTGTATTCGGATAGGATTTCTGTTGGCTTCGTCGGGAGGCTCGCGTAGTTTGTTACGTCAGCTCCAAAAGGATAAGTTGCATTGGAATCGAGAAAGTTCCGTGGAGTTCATAATTGCATAAAAGGAGTCAAAGTAGTGGCTGCGGCGCGTCGAGGCACTTCTTCGACGGTCCCCGTCCGCCCGGCCTGCCGGCCCATGAATTCTTCAGAACGGGCCGGCAGGCGGGCGAGACAGAATGGGCGGGCACTACTAACCAAGCCGACGCCTAGTTCTCGCCGATAGGCGCTGGTAGCTTGCTTCCAAGCCGTCGCCTTATATATGAGTTGTGGCAATGAGGTAGGCCCGAAGGAGCCTTAAGCACTTGTACAATGCTCAAGTCGACGGCTCTGGGCAACGAGTGGGAGGGAGATTGACCCACTCACTGCGCGGGCGGACTAAGCTATGAAGCCCTTCGGTTATTAGCAATCAACCCTTTGAAAGACTACCTCTCTGGTATGATCGAGGCCCCGACCTGCTACCGTACTACCGTAGCATTTACCGTGGGTACTATAGCCATTCTAGTTGATCTATACTACCTCTCTTGTATAGTCGAGGCCCCGACTTGCTACCGTAGCATTCACCGTTATAGGTACTCTTCCTGAATCTCCTTGTGCTTGGATACCGCAGGAGCGTATAAGCATGAATGTTCTTACTCTACTAAAGAAAGGAAAATACCAACGTCGGAATTGAAGCCCTTCTCCTGGTCTTCCTCTAGCTCTTGAGCAGGGATAGATGTGAATACCACTCTCTTGTTAAGTCTTACTCTGGTTCCTTCTTCCGTTCCGTTTGATAGCAGCTTATCGCCCCCAGCAAGCAAAAGCAAGGGCTTCAAAGCCGTTGGCACGCATACGTTTTTCAGCTGAGTGGACAGCTTCTTTAAGCTGGAGCGAAGATTTTTCTCCCGAATGAACGCGGCCTGTTCCTGCGAGGCAGTCCTGTCCATGATTCTCTGGATTCTATTTGCAATCCTTTTGGCTGAGATTTGTTTATTACACAAAGAAATTTGCCTGAATCTATATAGTCGGTTGGGACTTACCTCTTTTGGAATTCAAGTAAGGAAAGTACTATTGGCCCCTCATCTGACCAGTTTTCCTGATATTCTCCACGTGAGTTAGCAGATCGGCCTCGATCAGTCGCCTGAATTCCTGAAAAAGATTGGGAAACCAGAGCGTAAGGCCTTTTCCTATTACGATGGTTTTTCAAAAAAATCATATGCCTCTTTGAGTTTGGAGTTCACATTCATCAAGATAGAGTCCTGTGCCTGCCTGCTAGTGTTGCCTTCCTCTGTTAACAGATCCTGTAAGTCTCTCTTAGCTTAACATAGTCTTTCATCTCAGCTTGGGAGTGGAGAGTGTGACCGTCCTCTTTTTTGATTTCGAAAATGGGCGTGAAACAATTTCGAACATCTCTTTCCCCTCCTTGATTTTTGTCTGATCCTCTCTTCTAATCTCTTGAGGCTTTGTAGCTTATAGATACACTCCGCTTCTTTCTCTATCCATAGTCTGATCAGAAGTGTCTCCGCTTTTGATTTCATCCGACTGCCACTCTTCTTTTTCTCTGACTTCACTGATGTGATTGCCCCTCACCCATACCTTCCGTTTTGATTTTAGAATACTAAGCTTGTCTTCGATGTCGATCTGGTTCTGCCAAACCTGGTTTACAATCTCCCAGCCTGCATTCGGGGTTTTTGAGCCAGTTCCGTTCTAATCTGAACAGGATAGGACCAAGGGTAGGAGACTGATTAATCCTTCCAAGGGCAGTGGTCTGATATCGAATTAGGATGCACTTTCAGTTTGACCTTTACTTAAGACAACGCCTCCTCACTTACTAGCATACGATCAATCAATTCTCTCCAGAATTCTATCTCTAGATTTGTCCAGGTCAAGAATCCACTTGATGTGGACCAGAAAGAAGAGGCTTTCCTGGAAAGATTTTCATTCCTCCATGAGATTAGCATGGACCAATCTACCGCTGCAGCTATCTTAGACTACTTTTTTTTTAGTTTAGATCCAAAGGCGAACAGCCACCTAAACGAGTTCTGCGGCCACTATAGATAGAGCGATCGCAAGTTTGGTTGGTAAGTAGGCTTTCGAGGCTCAACTACTTCACTAGCTGAGGCACTTCTAGCGGACCTGCCGATCATGCAGGGGAATCCTCTTGAAAGGGGGTCGAACAACCCGAACGAGAGCCTCTCGTTCCGTGCACGCACAGACATAGATTCGGTCCAGATTCCTTTCCCAAGCCGCCAGGGCAGGGATACTCAACTAGAAAGATTGAGAAGCGGTCCAATGCATTGCCATTATGTTTACCATTGGACACTGGAATGCACGTCGATCACGAAAGGGGCATTTGTCTCCGTTGCCCTTTTTTCTTTTTGAGAGAGAGGGGAGGGGAGGCTTGCACTAAAATGAATGGACTCCCCCCTTCCCTATTGATCATACAACAAATGAACGTGTAACGGAATCGTTAAAGGCTAGCAATGGATTTGCTTTACCTGATCTTCTCTGCCCCTTTCTTCAACATAGGGGACAAGGAGCGGTTACAAAATCTTTTTACTGGTAGTTCACAGCGGCGACTCGAACTACGTATCCAACCAGCAAACTCCGGCTTTCAAGCAGCAAATTACGGCAGCAAGTGAAGGCAGCAGTTAGAGGCGAGGGATATCATATAAAAGAGAATTTCTTTAACGGCTAGGGGCTCGTGATAGAGTCTCTTTTCCGTTCCAGTTCCAGTCCTGACCGTCTTTGCGATTGAACTTTCCATCTCGACTCACGACTACTTGAAAGTCAAGGGGATAAATAAAGATTCTGATAGGCAAGCGGTGATTAGTTGTTTCAATGTCTATGTCTTGAAAGAGGAACTTTCAAGTAAAGCTCACTTTAGAAACTCTTTCTTCTTCTGGTCAGGTAGCCAGGTACGGGTAGGCGAGTTTAGGGTAGGCGGTTCAGGTCATGGACTCGTGGTAGGCTAGTTTAGTGGATAAAAGAATCTTCCCTTGCTTCTGGTTGCTTTGATCAGAGTCAAATCTTTCTATTAGCTCGCACTCTTTCATTACTAAGCAAGTCAAGCGGCTTTGGAGATACAGACATTCTATCTTTGTCTTTCGTTCCATCGGTTACCACCAAGATACTGGGGTGGAATGGAAGCCCTAAGGGCGAGTGGCTTAAGGCATTGGTTTGCTAAATCGACATACAATCCCTTGTATCAAGGGGGAACCCCAGAAAAGACAAATAAAAAGGATATATACATATAGGGGTCAACGCAAGACGGCGCTCAAACTACCGTCGAAGCAGACCCAAAAGTAAGCACCGAAAGATGGAAAGGGACCAGAACCCGGCCCAAGAAGAAGGGGCACCCCAAAAAGGTCAAGATCGCGTAATAAACCCTCCAGCGTAGACACCTCGAAAGAAGAGCTACATGGAATGGAAATGAAAGACTCATGAGCGTATCTCATGTATGAAACACCTGGAAATGCGCGTGTAAATTCACGATCTAGGTCATCCAGGACAAAGTTTAGCAGGCAAGCAGATAAAGCGCCTGCAGCCGGGATGAATGAATCTCCAAATAAGAATGGTGGGCGGGTTCCAGGTAGAAGAAAAAAGGAAAGAGTCATTGAAGAAAAAAGCCAATTTCATTTCCATGAAAAGAAGGATTTGCTTACTATTTGGGTAGGGATGCGGGCATAAAGGTACGTTTGAACGACTAAGGTTTATGGGTGGAGTCCGTCCCATCTCTGAAGACGAGGGAAAGGTATCGAGATTTAGCGTAGAATGAAAGCGCGGGATACAAGGGTAGGGCAGTACCCAAGCATCAGGAGATGTGAGAGACCTCGCTTGAAGAAGCTTATTGTGTGTGAAAATCACGTCGCGTAATCGAGGTGGCTAAGGGTTTAAAGAGACCTCCTACGTTAGGAAAAGGAAGAGAACTCCTTTGCTTTGGGAACTGGACCCCCTCATCGAAAAGAGAATCTGCCTACTTCCCGTCGTGAATAGAGTTCCGCATCGGGAAGCCCACTCCTCGGGCTGTTCGGTACTTTATATGCTTGCCGCGGATAAAGACTACTTTCCTATTCACTTGCCTGCGCGCCTCTACTCATGCGGGACCGACTGTGCAATACTAAGAATGGAGCACGCCACCTGACAACCTTTGTCGGGCGGTGGGCTGTCAGCTCTCGTTTTCTTGCTTAGACATCAACCAGGCGAATGGAAGTCTCGTGAATATGGTCAAAGTGCTACCCTTCTTATTGGCGCATCGGATAAAAACAAGAGTGAAAAGGGATTTGATTTCGTGACATCATCGAAATGAACTGGCTTTTCAACTTCTTTGATTGATCTGCTTTGCTTTGTTGAATTTGATTCAAATTCTAGCTATATGAGACTGACGTTATTTAGGACAGGAAGAGCAGAACACCTCTTTCACTGATTTGATAGCTAGCTCGTGAAAATCCATACTTTGGACTTAGATTTGCCTTCTATTCCACTAATAGAAAGAAGAAAAAACCGATTAGGATCCCTTCCCTACTTAAAGTAAAGGAAGTCGTTACGAGAAAAGATCATAAGAGAAGATCCCACAAGCAACGAGCGCCCAAAGAGCTTTCCACCTTAGGGTCAAGCCGGTCAGATTGCAATTCTGATTCTTTGTCTTCGCCATCACCTTCTATCACCTACTTCCACCGTCAAGCCTCTATCAACACTTGAATGGAGAAGGAGATTGAGTATCCAAAAGGCAAGCCAGTGAAGTCCTTATTACTGAGTCCAACCCTTCTACTAAGCCAGTGATACCCTTTTCAACTTTGCCCATTTATACCTGGTGCACGCACGAACGAATTCGTCAATCTGACATTGGAGTCTTTTTTCCCTCTCGGAGAAAGACCTACCCTCTATTAGTTCCTTGAAAGAATTCGTTCCAATGACTCTGCTTTATAGACCTAGAGGAGTGGCTACCTATCCTCTGTGAATGAGAACCATTAAGAGTGAGAAAGGCTATTCCTTTGGAAGTGGCATTGCCCATCTTCTTTCAATTCCTCTTCTTTGCTTTGTTTGACTTTCCTTTGCACTCAACCTACCCGCATAGCCATCCCGCCTCGCCGACGTTCTGCTCTGCGAGCCTAATGTCGATAGTGAACTAGCTGCTTCCACTGCTTGATTAGCCCCAACGTGTGGACAAGAGACTCTGGGAAGGGGAGAGTGAGTGACTTCACTTTACATCTCCCGATAGGCCTTAAGGTGAATAAAGATCAATAAAGGTATCATGACTTTCAAACTACTCACCAGGCTCTGTATCTTTCACAATGGCTGCTTTAGCGGGCTAAAAAAGGGCAAGTTTACTCCTGCCGGGAGAACACACACGCAGAGGTTGGATTTCGAGCGAGACAAGTCACACACAGGTCTATCAATCCAATCCGAAGCCACCAACACGGTATCGGGGCCAACCACTCCCTCCCTGGAAGAAGGGAGTGTCAAACCACTCGATCTTAGGAAGAGGGCAAGATGACAGCTCTGCAAAAAGGGGCTTTCGCCCATTTATCAATTTCGTGCTTGTAACTGCTATATCCTGGGTGTAAAATCCGTCCACTGGCAGTAGTGATCTATATCCTTCTATCTATCCCATTTTCATGGCGTAAAAGAAAAGAATATAGCCAGTTTCTCCTTCATCAAAATAGGCCGTTTACCTGTCCTCTCCTCTTCGTAACTTCGTCAATGGAGGATAGCTCTTTCCTAGTGATAATCTATTCTTAACACTAACGGTTTCCTCCAAGTTGCCCCATCCTGTGTCTTTCAGAATAGCCTGCTTGAGGGGCCTGAAAAGCCACCCGCTAACTTGGTTGATGCGGAATCCAATGCCGGTGATTTCAGGGAGTTCTATCGCATTTTCTTCAACGGAATAGAAGAGAAGATGGAATCAAGGTCAATATCAACCAAAGGGAGTTGAATGTATCCTTTATTGACTCTTCTGACACCTGAAGGTACACACCAGAGAGAGAAAAGGTGCATTTCAACTCCCCCCACTCTCAACTCCCTCACTATCAATTGTCCACTTTCCATTATCCAGGTCCATCTCCATTATCAGGGACAAATGGGGTATATAGAAGTTAACATAGCTTTTTATGCTGAGGTGGATTGAACCTCTCTGAAAGATGAACCCAAAGAGAGCTCTAACGCACTACTATAATATGTTAATAATCGAGCGCATCCCTTAGGACGAGCAGCCCTTGAGTGGGAAACTCCCAGCTCTGTCATCTTCGCATTCGTCTAGAAAACATCTTCTTGCTCATCAAGATTGAACCAATGATAAGCTTTGAAGATCTACAACGGAGAGTGCTCCATTTGGTTCATGCAATATGAAATTCCGTGGGAATGATTGTCAATACTAGACAGGCTCTTTGATCGAATGGGTGATATAGCTTAGTATAAACAAATCAAAGCTATTCGTCTAGTCTACTCCAAGCGTAGCCTAAGCAGTAGAGGAGAGGGATCACCCGGTAAATGGCAAGGGGTGAAAGCCCGATGAAAGGCTCAAAGTCTCCCTGCAGATAAAAAGATTGAAAGATTGGTAGTGGAGTTTGAATCTCAGTAGTGTTTATCGAAGAAGTCCCGTTAAAGGACCCTCCTTTGATCCCGATTCGAGATGAAGAATCATCCTCTATCTATAGACATTAACAGAATGCGTTCCCTGTAGACGTTAGAGAAGACTGTCGAACCCCCTGGGGAACTACTTGTTGATCCGCCCCTCTCCCATTGTCCAAGATTCCCAGGTGTTGAAAGCACATCCAGCATTTGAATAGGGTTGAAGATATCCCCTATAGAGACTTAGGCATAGAGACTGAAGCATAGGGCGCAACCTTTCGGAAAAGAAGATGTATCAAGGTAGACTGAAACTACAGATATTGAATGAAAGGCTCCGGGTACATTGTGAATAGGCGCAGTTTTACTATTCATTCGGGGAAGACGCGTATAGCACCGGTCAGAAGATCAAAGAGGACTCACCCCCAGAAGGCGAAGTCGCAGGTTCATAAATGGGTGTATTACATAGATCCCTTCTTTCACTTAAAAGAAAGAACATTAGCCCAGCGGCGGAGGGAAGACTGACTGAATCGCTTTCTGCTTTTCAGGCTGCCTTTCCCCTCTTTTCAGTTGTTAGAGGTTCGTTCCCCCTTTTGTATGATCGATCTGGGCAACAAGCAATTTATTTCGCTCCATCATTGTTATGCTCACGTAGATTTGTAAGCTAAGCTAAGTTTGCTTCATTGATATCCTTGAAAAGGCTTGATATAAAAGGAATTCGATTTGGACACTAACTGAATCGTTCCTGAATGAATGAACCTATAGGGGAGTGCCGGACTCAAGAGATCACGTCCCGCAGACAGATGGATCCGGAACTGAGCATACGCCTGCTGGAGAGTTCTTTACAATCATTTCCATCTTTTTCCTTCGGCCTGAATGAATTACTTTTTGGGTCTGTTATGCCGGTTCTGGACTGAGCAAGGAAGGTGGAGTACGTGTTGTCGGCCCAGGGATGATAGCAGTTGGTGGAGGATGGACCCTCTGTTGGTGGATGTAATGGACCCTCTGGAATCTCATGCGTGCGGAATAGCACTTTTTTCTGTACGCGAAGACTCGTATCTTCTATGCGATTGAGAAAATCATAGCTTGGTTTATGTGCTACCCCTTTTTGTGGTTTTCTGCTTGCTATTCCTTCAAACGAGCAGCAAAGCACTTTCCAAACAAATGCGGATCCTACTGATGCGATAGTGCCAGTTCCCGCACTCCAGAAGCAAGCAGTTTATACGAGAGAAGAGACAAGGTTAGCTTTGCTTTCCTTTCCGACAGATAGAGATCACGCAGATTGACAGGAGACGGGAGACTCTCCAGTGTCCGGATGACTTATTGCGGATTCGATACTCAAAGAAGGCCTAGATGCGAATAGCCCACTTGAGCAATTCGCCATTCTCCCACCGATTCCTCTTCATATCAGAAGGCCTAGATGCGTTATTATCATTACCAGATTCCATTCAAAGAAAGAATCACTTAGACAAAGACCTTACCTTAAAAGTGAAGATAAGCCACGAAGTGCCCGGTTGTGCCTTGCCTATGCATGCGTAAAGCAGAATGCGAAAGAGAGGCATGCGGTAACCCAATGATGATGGATCAGATACCAGAATCACCTCCTTTTTCCATACATATCAAACGGGAAATTCGCAGTGGACCCTTGTACTCCCTAACTTAGTGGCCGGTTCGATCATCTAGTAGGGTTCATTAGTTTCCGGTACTGCTTGCTGAGATCAGCATAAAAGATAGGGATCGTATGTAGGGATGTCTCAACCTTTCTTTCTTTCACTTGCTTCTCTTCCTTCTGGCCAACCCTTCTTATCAGATAGGAGATCCCATCCCACCATATCTAGTGAGGGAAGCCGAGCCGGTCAAGAGAAGGTTGACTCTCCATTTTGTTCATCAAATTTCATGGTCAGTTCTTCGAAGCGGGTGTCAGCCGATGTTAGACGAGAATAGCCCAATTTGTTTGTCAACGGGAAATCCCCTTATGATGGATTCCCTCTCTATCCTTTCCTTGACCGGTGATCTCAGGCCAGCAAATTGAGTTGACTCTTTTCATAGCCTTTCCTCGTGCAATGGACCGCTCGCTGTCATATTCCTTCATCCGTGCTACCGTGCCCAACGAGCGTACCCATGCCCGCCGAACTGAGTCAAATCGAGGCGGCCCGGTGCGCACTAGGCCAACCATCCCTCGGAATGCGCGCTCTGCTACTCGAAGGAATCAACTGCAACGGTTTGTTCCTGCTCAAAGATCAACCTGCAGGGAAGCCATGCCCGCTGAACTGGCACGACGGTCTGCAGTGGGAACTCTGCGACGTCAGACCTCTCAAGGAACTGGTCGCCATGCCACTTCAGCGCGAGCGACCCGCTCGTCCCCAAGAGCGACTGTCAGGGTCGTCAGCCAAGATGTTCCTCCAAGGCACGTCATTCGACGTGCTCGAGTTAATAGCACGGTAGGGCACTCGTCTGATCGCCACGCCATGCGTCGCCATCAGAATCATCAGAGTAAGAGCATAACTCAAACACGGTCCATCCAAAGCCGTGTTGAAACCAATCGCTGGCAGAGGCCTCCCAGAAGGCAAATGTGCCCAAGGGTCACCTCTGCTTGCCACGAAGAAATGAAACTGGAAAACCAGTTCGCGCCGCTCGCGCGGCTCACCCGTTCTCAAAGAAGAATTCTTGACCGCATGGGGGTGCTTAGGGTCCCCAAAACATCAAGATGTCCGAAGACACCTTCCAACATTACGCACTCGAGTAAGAAGAAGAACAGGAGGTCTCGAAAGAGATCTCGCAAGGCTCGTAGGAATTCGGATCCGGCAGCCCAAGCAGTGCAGGTATGCATGATCTCTGAAGGGCCGAGTCGGGCATCATCAATACGGACCGCCGAGGAATCGGGGGCAGTTTCGCAACCACAGGGGACGGTCGCGGCTCCTACGGGAGTCCCTCCTAATCCTGGGCGACTTACACGGGCTCAATTCCAATCACTGCCTAACCCACCTCCCTTCGAGGCGCTCCCCATGAGAAAGAAGAAGGCCGCGTCCTTCCACGCAGGCGACTCTGCGCCTCCTACCGCTCTATCTCAGGAGGAAGTCGCCAGTGCTTACATGGCGGGCGGCACTTCAGGCGCCACAATGGATGAGCTCCTGGCTCGAATTATGGACATGCAAGCCAGCATGCGAGAGATGTGGGAGGAGCTAAATGAAGTCAAAGCGGCAAACACACAGAGACCACAACCTAGCCGGAAGAGGAAGTTCCGGCTCCGCCGCCACCACCGAACATGCCAGCCTCCGGCCAGCCCTATGTCGCTGGTCCGGCTCCACCTCTTTCACAACCTTATGCCTTGGGGCAGATGCCGCCATTGGGAAATTATGGCGCCGAGCCGGTCCGACCTTTTATGATACAACCTGCAATGCCTAGGTCACAAGAAGGGTCCTTTTACCAAGAGTCGCTACCACCAACCCCTCATGGTGGCATACAGCGTGAAGAGCTGGAGGACTTCCTCCAAGAATGGATGCAGAAGCAGGCGCTACCGGTGATCACCCCGATAGGCCAGCATAGACCTTATCCTCTTGAAGTGGAACGGGAACCTTTCCCTGAGGGCTTCAGGATGCCCGTCTTTGAAAGATTTAATGGTACAACGGATCCCCAGGAACATCTGATGCAATTCACATGGGCAATGGGAAACTTAGCCAACAACCCCAATTACTGTTTAAGGTTGTTTGGCTCGACACTGACAGGAAATGCGTTCCAGTGGTACTTAACCCTGCCCAATGGGTCGGTTAAGACCTGGGATCGGATGCAACAATTGTTTGTAGGCAAATTCTTTGTCACGGACAGAGACGTCACCATTGCAGATCTCTTTTCCGTCACACAGAAACCCAATGAAAGTGTGCAAGATTACATCAAGAGATGGAGGCAGGAAGACACGAGGTGTCGGCAGCAACTGCCTGAGATTGAACAAATTAGTTTGTGCAGAAGGGGCATGAGGCCAGAGATAGCTCTGCCCCTCTGCGAGGAAATTACGACCTTTAAGAGGCTAGCGACGGACGCCCATACGAAAGAGCGTCTCCTAGCCGAGACGAAACGAAAGGACCGCTTCGCTAGGAAGGAGTGAATGAAAGCATAAATACGGGCTCTCATGGATTAGTCGTCATTCAGCCCTTATTTGGCAATCAATTATTTATGGCCTTCTTATTCCCCCTCCCGGCTAGTTCCCGCGGTGCGAGGGCCTCTCTCTGCTCTGTCCACCACCTGGGGGGATAGAATACCTTAAGTTATTTCTTTCCCGCGCTGTTGGTGCTCTAAGCAGAGGCCGCTTATCAGGTCTTTTTATTCTCAGGTTGGGACGAGGAGTAAGCGAAGGGGTCCCCTCGGATGGGGAGCCCGAGCGTCCTTCCCGAGAGCATAAGAGAAAAGATCCCAGAGGTAAATACTTATCGACGTTTGAGGCTGCGATAGCAGCCGGGGCGCTTGGTGATAAATATTTCCTCTCTTCCTCTTCTCCCCTTTCTTTGGGGGAGTTCAACCAACCGAATCCGCTGTCGGCGAATCCGCTCTTTTCTAGAGATAGAATCCGCATCTGGCAGCTGTTTTCACGTGGTGAATCTCTCTTTCACAAAGACGTAGGTAGACTAGAAGGAAGAGTCTCGGGCTTAAGGTATAGTAGCTCTATTGCGGCTACCTTTGCTATGTCACCCGATGATGTTCACAAAGCGGCTCTGACTATAGACCCGGCTATCTCCGAGTTGAAATCGATCCCAGAACCAGGATAAAGAAGGATGGTTTGCTATTGGAAGGAGGGAACTAGTCTGGTGAAAAGGGAGTGGGAGTGGGGTATCTAATTCCGACTTGCATGTACCAATGGCTAAAAGGCTTTTCCGACGACAGCCGCCCACTGACTATCTTATGAGTTTCATAATCACTTTTTCGTTTAGTAGATTTAGTAGATAGAGACTTACTTTTCTCGCTTAGAGCTCTTCTTCACTCACGTTCCACTGCTGCCCCCCACACTGCTTGTGAATCTAAAGATAGGCTAATCCGCTAATGAAGGTGTGAGATTCGGTCAAGAGGAGCCCCTCTCCAACTCAGTCGCTTCCTTCCTCATTCCCTCTCGTGGAAGGATAAAGAATGCTGGTTTGATAGAACCCTTTCGTTAGAGCTCAATTAACACTTCTCCCTTCCCTTAGATAAGGAGCTACTTCGTTCCTTTCCTTTCACGCAAATTGGAAGTATGCTGGGCCAAAGTAAGAGCAGTCCTCTCAATGGCATCGAAAGCCCCGCCTTCATGGATTGCTTGCAGTGACATGTTGAGGTAGTCATCTAAAGCCTTCTTCTCTTGCTGCAAGTGCTCGGAGGTGAGAGTTAGACCGAGGCTGGGACTCTCTTCAATCAGGGAAAGCCTTTGAGCACTGGTCCTCTTGGAGAGTTCAGCCATCCCACTCCCACCCCAGCTTCTAAAGAACCAGTTACTTCATACCTAAAGGACCAGCAGCTTTCACTCCTGCTTCTATCAAAGCAGACCGACACTCCCCGTCCTCTCCACCTTTCGCAAAGTCAACTACGCTCTTACCTTTCAGTCGAGCCACTTCATACCTGGAAGCTGATCTGCGAGTGAATGAAATTGAACGATTAATATAGCCGCAAAAAGATTAGGATTTCGATGACCGGATGTCGATTGGGATAAGGCTTTGATCGAGAGCTAGGAGATGAGGTTCTTTAACCTAAGAGAGGAGAGAAAGTTTACAGAGGGGGGCTGTTCAAGGAAGTTTCTAAGGGGTCCTTTCTTACTTTTTCAGAAAGACAGAGCGGAGAGTGAACAAAGCAAAGCAGAAAAGCAGACTAGACTGTAAGTAATCACGCATCAAATCCGAGAGGTGACTAAGAATCGACTGGGAACGAATGCTTAGCTGCGAGCAAGGTTAGAAATCCAGATGCCATTGATTGAACTAGGCAATCCAACTGCCATTGGAACTATATATGCTAGATCCGGGGATAAGAGAGAATGACTCTTTTCACGACTCCCAAGGGAAGCTCGGGACTAAGGGTAGGTAGAAGTGAATTCACTAAATTCCGTGACTTCGGGGCTTGGCTAGACTGCTTTGAGCTTTCACGCGGGCTAGAGTCGGTAGCTGTGAAAGAAGCTCTTCTTTCATCAGTTGCCGATGGTGCTATCGTATTCTAAGTAGTTAGCTGATCCAGTCTTCCTTTCCGCTCCGCACCTTACCTTTCTTTCCTATTGGAATAGGAAAGACTAGAATCATTTAACCCTCACTCATCCCTTCTCCCCTTCCTCCAACTGCGCTTACACCGACAGTGGCAAGAGCTTCTTCTTTGTTCACAGCTTCTTCAACTTGAGCGGATTCGATTCCGAACCAGTCACTATAGTTATTCCTTCCCTTTATCTTCCTTCTTTCCCAGAGCTAATGGCTCACTTCACTCTCTTTAAATAAGACCGGGAGTCACTCGCTTCCTCAAGCACTGGAAAGAGAGAAGACCTCTAATTTATGCCAACTCTTCCAAATGAAACTTCCCTTCTTCCAAGAGCTAAATCGATGGCACTTGGGATCTTTCCCTAAACTTAAGAATTGACTTACCTGGCGCCGGTATCATTTAGCTTGAGCCGGGAACTCCTCTTTACCTTGAGACAGGTATTCCTTATTATAGATATCACCGTTCAAGCGGAAGACTAAGAAGACTTTCTCTCGTCCACACCCAGGAAAGCATGAGTGAACGGTCGATTCTCTAAGAGAGGATTTGTTCACAGCCGAGTCTGTCAAAGAGCTTGGGTAAGCATTCAAAGCAAAAGCAGTCTCCTTTCACGACCACTTTCCAGTAGAGGGAGAAAGTCTTCTCATTATTCCCTTCCCGAGGGAAAGCAATTGCCTTTCTTCTAATCCTATCGGTCAGCGCCTAGTCTCTTTCGAAGTGCTCGCAGTCGGCTAAGGTTCAATGCTTTTTCTTCTGTCTTATCTTTCGTAGATCGAAAATCGACTTTCTGTTCTTTCAAGGCTAGTCCCATTCTCTTATAGTGTGATTGGTCTAATCAAAGCTGTTTATTACACCTCTCCCGTAGCCGTAGCGCTTTCTTTAGTTCCTGTGTAAGAAGCCGCCCCCTTAGGTAATGCTTTCCCGGGTCTCTTCCCATTGGCCTTAGGCCGGGTCTATTTCTTTCCTTTTGCTTGATGCTTTGAAACTGCTTTTCCGGGTCTCTTCCCATTTCCGTAGTGCTTGTTTATTCGTAGCCGGAGAAAGTTCCATTGTCTTTGTTGAGAATGTGTAACTCGCAGGGAACCCGCCCTTTCCTTAAGCTAATCTAAGTAAGGCCTATCCCGCCTCAAGTGCAGATTTTCCTGAGCGAGTAACTCGTTTTCCGGTTGTGGTAAGGATTCGTTAAGCAGCCCCGAAAGCATTCCATTCCGTCCTAACTTTAGAGTCGGTGCTAGCTTCTTCCCTTGAGTTGTCTCCTTTGTCAGTCTTCTTGTATTCGTGTGTGAGGCTAGCCTCTGCCCGGGAGTCTTCGAAGTCAGGTTCATGTTCACTCCTTTTGATTGGAGTCATCGCAGGAGCAGCAGTCGATTCTTCTATCATTGGATTTTCAGTCTTGGAAGTGGTGAAGCGAGGTTATCTTGGTTGGGGTCTATGCCCATTCGCCTAGGACCATCATTGCCCGCACCTCTTATTCATATCAGGTTCCATCCTCTCTTTCCGGTGGTTCAGTGGGCAAAGCCGCTTTCAAGCAAAGAACCGAATTCCATGTCTTAAGTAAGGATAGACTAGAATAAGAATTTCTTTCAATTCAATACGAATCTGCCATTTTTGGCATTTTGGGATTGGAGGCGCCATCATCCGCTTAAGCATAGCCTTCTCGTAAGCTTTTTCGAACGAAGTGGGCGTATGAGAAAGGTCGTACCAAGCATTCGGAAGGCTGGATTCCATCATGTCTTTCTCGGAGACCTTCAGCATCTTAGTATCTGACCATGCAACATTCCTCCATTTGTTGATGTGATGTAGGAAGCGGTCGATTCTTCGGCCGCCTGGCCTGTCCCCCATCGTGCGAGTTCTTTTCTTGGATCTGTTCGATGCTGAGAAAGAACCGGAGCCAAAATAGATCTTGCATTTCAGACCAAGTTTTTGCTCTTTGCACGGCGGGATGACGATACCATAGATTAGGCACTGGTCCTAGTGATGACTTGCCTAAGTTCTTCCGGAGCTTGTCAAGATCAGGCCTTTCACCACAGCATTCGGCAGAATATCTTAGCAAGTGGAGTACAGGGGATTCTTCACCATCAAACCGAGTAGACTTGGGTTTGGGGCAGGGGCGACGGACTTTCCTCTTTCGGACCGGAGCGGAAGAAGAAGCCTCAGATTGTTGAAGACGGTCGTAGGGCGATGACGAGGATTCAGTTTCCATGGGCTTGTCTTTCCTTTCGGAAGAAAAGAGACTTGATACTCCAACGTGGTTGCAAGAAGCATATCCATATGGAGGTGATTCCCAGAATAGTTCATCTGTGCGACTAGTTTCAGACGTTGGCGAGGAGGGAATTGAAGGCTTTTCTTGCTCATAGTTCCTTCTTCTGGGAAATGATGGCAAGGACATCTGGTGATAGAAGGGAAGCAGTCTTTCGGGCTGTCCGTAGTCATTAACAGCGAAAGGCTGAATCGCCGAAGGCAATAGTCTCGGGGGTGGGATGACCTGCAAGGCTTGATTTGTCTTTTCCCTTTTCTCTTCCTGCGCAAGCAGGAAGCCGCGCTTCTTCTTAGCCGGCTTTTTAGTGGAATAAGATTCTTCAGGGATGCCCTTCGAACAGACCAGTTCCCATAAATCCTCTTCCCATAAGGCCGATGAGCGGGTGAATAAGTGCCAGCGTCGCTTTTGGCAGTAATCATGTTGGCAGAGGCCTTATCATGGTTCCTTCCTTTCTGAAGATTTTCCAATCTTCTTTCAAGGTGATGCATTTGTTCGTATGATGGCCGATCATGCGGTGATACATACAAGAACTTAGGAGGGCTCGTCTTCCTAACATCATCCACTAATGGAGGATCGGGTAGCCTAATCATTTGTCTTTCAATCATCCGCGGGTACGACATCTTGCTCATCAAAGGTATATTCTTTGCTAGGAAAGATTTCCTACAGGTTTTGCCTGCCACATGGCTTGACTCACCTATCTAGGGCTTCAGCTTAGTCATATTGGCTGAGCCCCGTCCTTTTTGTGAGACAAGCTCGTCACTTTCTTCTGCTTGGCTTCTATGATAAGGCGTTCTTTGGAGCAGGCGTCCGTAGCCAACTGCTTGAACGTGCTTATCTGTTCGCTTAGAAGCAGCGTGATTTCAGGATTTTAGCCTCTACGACAGAGCTTTATCTGATCTTCCTCTGATAACAATGTGAGGCACTTATTGGCCTCATGCCGCCATCGTCGTATAAAATCTTGTATACTCTCGTTCGGCCTCTGTGTGAGCGATGCAAGATCTGCAATGCTAACATCCCGTTCTGCTATACAGAATCGTTCATAAAATAGCTGTTGCATCTCTTCCCTGTTCTTAACCGACCCTGTGGGTAGGGTTCAGTACCATCGGAAGGCATCTCCAGTCAGTGATGATCCAAAGAGGCGCATACAATGGTGAGGGTTAGAAGCAAAATGACCCAACATAAGAGTGAAGTGAACGAGGTGTTCCTGGGGATTACCACTCCTATCCAATCTGTCAAATTTAGGCATATGGGGAAATTGATCCTTCTCAACTTCGGCCGGATAGGGGCGAGGTTGAGCTAGAGGAACTGCTGCTTGAGATGTCTGTTTCTTGACCCATTCGTTTAGAAAATCCTCCTGCTCATTGTGCTGTATCCCCACTTGCGGTGATACAGGTCGTGAGCCTGGAACAGATAACTCAAGAGGCGCTGGGTGCATCACCAACGATGTAAATGTCGGCATTGATGAAGGTGGCACAGTCATCGGTGGAACTACTAAAGGTAGCCTTACAGTACATGATGCCGATGGTGCCGTTGTTACCGTGACATTGACTTGGGTAACTATAAACCATCTACCTTAGTTTCCCTATTCGATAAGGCTAGTATCCGGCACACCCGGATGTTGCCATAAGATGCGGAGAAAGAGTCTTTTAAGGAGGCTCATATCCGCCCAGTCATCTGGGGATAATGCGTCGCCTTTCCTCTCCATGTATCGAGAAGCGGCACAGCCACGTCGCCTCGGGTGGCCTTCACTGTTTAGAGAAGGGCAGAAGAAGCCGCTCGGGCATATCAGAAAGTACACTACCTTGGTGAGCCTAGATAGGTGAGATGAGAGGTATGCCATCATGCATTTTTCCTTCCTATTGGCCGAGGAAAGTTATGCCCTTCATTGGTTCTATACACTTCCCCTGCAATGTTTTTCATCTTGGGCGAACCGCTTTCATCGCTCGATTTCATGATGACTCCGTCAGAGTGTTGCCAGAGCAATTGCAAGATATGCACCCCCATGGACGAATTCGTGTTGAGATGGTTTGAGATGCGGCTATATTGCCCTTACTTACACCCAGCTGAAAAAACGGATGCGCAAGCTGATAAAAGAAACTAAAGCGAGCGGAAGAGAGCAAAGGCTTTCGAGCCTCCGCTTGCTTCTTCAAGTGCTCTTCTACCTTGCGAGCCAATTGATAAGCCTCTTCAACTGACCACACCCGAGAAGTAGATGCTTATCTATTCTTTTGGAGTGCTAGGCCTGCTCTTACTTCAAACCTAACAGTCAAACGAGAGAGAAGAATTCTCTCTGTAGATATGTGTCACAGTGCAGGTAGACTGTAACCTATCTGTATCTGGGCACGCAGATTGGGCCCTCGTATAAGGAGGACCAATACTACGACCAGTCTGTGTGGCTGATTGTCATGTTCTTTCCTCAGTCCTAGCCAAATGCTTGTTTTAGTTTGTCTAGAACAATATTGGTCTCATGTCGCTCTTTGGTGAGAGCCCTGGGGTGATCACTTAGAAGTCTTGGAATCTGAATCCTGAAAGGGATCCATAATTCCAAGTGGTCTGGGGGCCACCATCTCAGATTTGACTTGAAATTGCCCTCGGGCGACTTCTTGGGGATCTTGCCTAACGTGAGTTAGGGTAGGACTTGCCCTGATCACCTGGTGGAAAGTACTTGTTGGAAGTGTGTGTCAGTCTCACTTATGCGTGGACTGGTCATGGTAGGCTGATCACCTACGTAATTTCGACTGATCACCGAAGTGACCATCGTATGTTCGGTGTTGACCACCCATTCAGTCTAACGAAAGTTAGCCGACAGGCAACTCCATCCTCTGGTCAGGCGAGGACACTCCTGATACCAGTTGAGATATGCTTTCCAGATTAGGTATAATCTCACATGCCATCTGACTTCCTTCTTATTAGTCCGGGCAATTTAGAATATTTAAACGGTTTCATATCTCAATTCTCCACCCTTGACCTGAACAAAGATGGATTTGACGGTCAGATAGATTTGAGTTTCATTGTCGGAGCGCGGTCAGAAGTTCTTCCAAGAACTCAAAACCATCTTCAAGAGACTGGAGAAAAGCGAGATTTGGAACCGCTAATAGATCAAATCCAAAGCATCGCTGTCGTCTTCTTGATGATCCATCTTATCAGATCTCTACACCTCTAGTCCATTTATTTAAATGAAGGGTGGCGCTCCATGTAGGAACCGGTCGGATTCGAACCGACGAATAGAAGTTTTGCAGACTCATGCCTTAGCCACTTGGCTACGGTTCCCTATCCATTCCATGTCTTTCTCCCTTGTCCGACTTTGCTTCACAGGGTGAGACCTGGATGAGTTTCACTCTCTTCATCTTGAGGTATATTATCATTTCCCAATGAAAGGGAAAGATCCTCGCTGTTAACAAGAGGAGCATAAGGGATAACCACTCCTCTCTTACCTCTAGAGTATGTCTTCCCCTGATTGGTCTCGACCGCATCTTCCCCTGGAGGAGTAGTAGCATTGTTCTCTCTATGGGCAGATTACATAGGGATTATAAGACAAGACACGGTTGATCACTTGACTCAGGTTCTTCTTGTTGATGACTCAAGGTTTTCTTGGTTGGGTCATGAAAATCGGGTTTATTTTCAAAGAAAGTCACATCCATGGAGACATACTTTTTGTAAAGGGGTCAAAGCATTTATACCCTTTCTGTGATGTCGGATAACCAGTGAAGACACATCTCACAGCTCTAGGATCCAATTTCTCATGAGGGGTCCCCGTTACATAGACATAACACACACATCCAAAAATGGAAGATACAGATCATAAAGAATCTATTAACATATTTACGAATCCCAATCCTGGAAATAAAGCATCCCACTTTTCTTTACGCTTCGATACATTTAGAAATTAGGTGGAAGAATGAACTTTTGAGCATTAGGATTTCACGCTTGTACAGGTTCCTTGAAAGACTACTGAAGGCATCCTATTAATCAGGTAAATCTAGGTTAACACTGCTTCAGACCATAAAGACTTTTGAACATTCATATAAAAAAAGTCCAACAAATGTCTGTTTTTCCTTTTTGAACCCCATTTTGCTTTGGGGTATATGTACGTAATTTGAGACTCAATACCGTGCTCCTTCAAATACCCCTCCAGCAGTTTCTGGGAGATGTACTCTCTCCCATTATCTGACCTTAGTATTAAGATATAAGCATTTTTTGGAGTTTTAACAGTCTGATGATACAAAGGAAAGATACAACTAATCTCATCCTTAGATCTTTTAAGATAAAGAGATTTAGTAGTAAGACGAGAGAAAGAATACAACTACAACAAAGTCACACACCCGATAAAGAATAAAGAAAGAGTCAGAGTAGGCCCCGTACATAAGATTGAACTAACTCAAATGGCACACTACTATGACTCTCACTAGAGGGATATGACTTTCTAATATGTTTAGCCCTCTAACATACATAAGACTGCAACTAAGACACACCTTACTCAGCTAGAACTAAGACTCGCATCGCATCTTTCTTTGACACATGAAGATGCCCTAATCTACGATGCCATAACTCTTCTTCATTATAAGAAGAAGCATTCAAGGCCTGTGTGGAGGACATAGCACCAGAAAGATCAAGGATCTTGTAGAGCCCCTTATCCTCACGTCCACTCCCAAGGATCCTCCCCGTCCTCGGGTCCTGAAAAAGACACCGATCAGAGAAGAAAGTGACACTAGAGTTCAGGTTTTTTCGTTAAGGAGCTCACAGACAGACAAGAGATTAAGAGGTAAAGACGGAACATATAAAAGAGAATTCAAGGGTAAGGACGAGATGGTTTTCACAGTACCACTCCCAACAATGGGAATAGTAGAGCCGCTTTAGGTTACCCAATGATGTTGATGGGTTAAGTGAAGAGAAAATGGTAATCATACCAGAGTAGTGATCAGTAGCACCGGTATCAATGATCCACTGTCCACTACTCGAGGCTAGAAGGGCGGAACCCTTTTTGTCCTCTTTGCACAAAAAGAGAATGAGATGATGAAGGCGAGCGAAAGCCGACGCTTTGGTACTTCCCTTATTATCTTAGGGCTCGTGAAGTCTTGAGCAACCCTTTTAATAGGATAACGATAAGACTCGGGACAGCTGCTTTCGTCAATTAAAGCGACGGGAAAATAGCTTCAGAAAAAGTCTGACTAGTTCCGGGTTCGAGTCCCGGGCTCCATTACAAGAGGAGTCAAAATTCACAAGAAGAGTGTCCCGGGTGCCAAAGTAGGACACAAGCGAAGAAGTGATGGCTCAACCTTTCAGATTGGGGGAAAGGAGACTAAAAGGGGCGAATAGGATAATGAATCCCGTCTTTCCACTTCATTCTGCCAATAATCCAAGTTGCGCCTGCCCCCTTCAAAATCATAACCACGTTGAGATAATTGTCACAATGGATTCTTTCCCCTCTTCTTCGAAGTCTGCCCACAAAAACTTCCCAGCAGTCTTATCTTCATAACAACCCCGGGGCCCAAAGGCATCCTTCTGATGGATGAAGTTTACTTGGAGTTGCCCTTCGACTTCCTACTCCAAAAAAGAAAAAAGCTTTTGGGTGATTTTCGTTTTCCAAAGTTCACAACCTTCCTCGTCAATCTTCACTCCTGGCGAAATAGCCGGTGAAGGTGCAAACTCCAACCCGTCGGTGGCTCCCGATGATCTAGATTTGCTCTATGAATTTGAGGAAGAGCCGGCTTGACTTTCTCTGTGGAAGTGAAAATAGAGGGATGTGGGTAAATGGAAGGATGAGAGAAAGAGAGAAAGAAAATATAAATGATATAGTTCTTCGATGGCGCTCTCAACGGGATGATGTGGGAATGTTTCAATTTCTATGAGGAATGTCGCATATTAATCCATCCAGCAAGCAAGCATCTCGTGGCCATTTCGGGGGCCTTACGCAAGTCCAGAGTTGGGGCGAATTCATGATCACGCTATCGCTCTCAGCCGTTTTTCAGAATCATCCGATAAAGCAACTGGATAAGAAAGAGGCGCTGAAGCATCCGATTCTGCAGAAGGACCGTTTGAAATGCTAAGGGAGCCAGAACCAGCACGAATCGCTCCCACCGGGCCCAAAGCGTAGATCCCGATTGAGCTCGCCAAGTAAACTTTAGCAGTAACAGCTCATCGAGGTTTCCTGGGCGCCCAGGGATGAAGTAAGGCCGACTTTCTCAAGTGAGCACCAACTCAAATGTGTTCCGAAAGCTCCACGGGAAGAACATTCTACTGTTCCCTACCGGTGAGTTTGTTGGAGTTTCGTTTTCGTCAAACCTTGGGCGCTGAGAGGCACACGATTTCCATTCCTCGGGGTGACGGAACCATTTGCCCCAGACCAACAGAAGCCAGCTGAAGCCTATCACAAATAAAACTGTTAACAAGGGATAGTCAAAGGCATACCGCAATGTTGTCTCGAATGGAGCGATCCTGGTCGAAAAGCCGTTGCGGCGCGCAGCCATTTATCCTGGATAATAACTTCGTTTTTCTGGACAGAACCAAACTGGCCTTGATATGGTGGAGGACCCAAATCAAAAGTATGGAACTGAGGGGGCGGCGTTCGTTCTTATTGGGTCCGGCGTACAGCCCCAACCGAACAGTCCGCCAGCCCTTTCCGGATGGTGCGGTGTGCTAGCACAAAAAGGCCGGGACGCTGGCAAAGCATCCGAGCGAGTTGGCACATGCTTCTCAGTACTGATTCGTATGAGCCACGAGCACGGCCAAGTCACCTTCTCTCCTTCCCCCCCCCCCAGCCCCAGGCGACGGGGGAGTACGAACCAAAGGTGAGTCGGCAAGTCCTCAGCTGGCTCCAACGGGGGCGAAGTAAAACAGAAAAAACAATAAGAATTTGCTTTTCTCTGCCGCATCTTGCGGCTCTTTCCAAACCTCCACCGAAAAACCTCTGCGGGTATGGGGAGATCTTGAGCCTTCTGAAAAGCGGATTGCGTTTGGCCTAGGCGCCACTGAGTTTGGCGCAGCCTCAGAAGGGAGCCCAGAGAAAGGGGGCGACGGGACAGGGAGCGAGCGTCTGCGCGTTGCTCCTCCTACGCTCGCCTTCGAAGAAGCAGAAGCGGAGAAAGTAAAGAGGAAAAGGCATGACCAGAAGAATTGTGGGGGCCGTCACTTATTCAGGGGGGAGGAAACATGAGTTGGCTTTGCCAATTTCGATAGAATGAGCGAAAGCTGAAACTCAAGCGAGCGATAGCGTACACGAGACATAGAGTCCCACCGGTCTCGCACTTGAATTCCTTTCCTTTTGTATCAGCTTTTTTAGTGAATTCAATAGCTTTTTTCATTGCCGGAAACTCTATTCTTTAATTGTGGAGCTATATATTCTGCAAGAAAATTAGGTTGTGGTTTTGTAACTTTTGTGATAGCAATGTGAAGTTTCCAGTTCACAGAATTCAATCCTTTTTGTACATTGATCTGTAATTCTTTAATTCCTCGCGTTCGACTCTCTTTTAATAAATTTTGGGATCCATTTTTTTTTTTGAATTTCTATATGTGCAATTCCTTCAAAAACCGAGGATATTCTCCTATTTTTTTGTACATACTTCTTGAT
>JAYJMB010000003.1:111093-140960 GCA_036873735.1 Pouteria campechiana
ACCTATCGACCTGGCAAAATTAGCAAAACTTTACAATAACAAAAATTTACATTTGTAAAATTTTCCAGGGCCTTACAATAAAGGAGCGAACTAACCATGCTCAGTAAGTAAAATCCATATTTAGGACTATCCCATGATAACAAAATAATGCTTACAATTATGTTAGACCAAGTGAATTCATGAATTAGAATAACAAAGGTTATATAACATTATAAAGATGGAGCAAGTAATTAAATTGGCACACAATTTCACAAATGACATTAAAACATCTTAGACTGCCCGAAGGGTGGCTTAACCTAAGAGGGGAGGGGTGAATTGGGTAAATAAAAATTTATTGTTTAACCCCGTTTAGAATCATTACCCACTTCTTGTGCTTATGTGGGGTGTAGCGTAGGATAATAGAAATAATAAAATGCATGAAGAATAAAACAAATGAACACACACACACAGACAAGATGAATTTTATAGTGATTTATGACCCTCTCCCTACATCCACTTTTCCAAGTTCATCAACTCATTATGCCTTGGGTTTCACTATATCCCGCATAATGGAATACATAAGTGTCCCCAGCACTTCTTCTGGATTCCAGCTCCAGGGGGCATGAACAAGTGTCCCTGACACTTCTTTTGGTTTTATGAGTTCACGAGGAAACTCACCCATTTCAAAGATCATAGGTAAACTTGGTATTTTTCCCAAGCTCACTACCAACTCACTGGTTTCGATGCTCACTAATAAACTTAATGGTTTTTCAAAAATCACCACCAACTCATTACAATGTGGTTTATCGAGTTTACCACAAACTCTCTCATTTTTAGATTAACCAAAAAACTATTATACATTTAAGCACAGGGAAAGATATGATCTTTTTAAGCTCTATCAATATATAAAAATTTTCCCAAAGTGTAAAAATAATAGTCATATAGATAAGCAGATTTAAGCTCATGAAAGATAGATGACAATTTAACCTCTTGGCAATGGGCAGACGGATTTTCATCAAGTTGAGCACATTTGTGATGTGTTCCTTCACCACCTTTGAATCATCCTACTTATTCTCCTTAAATAGCTTGTTAAGATTCTTGATCATTGGAAAAGATGAGAGTCGATCAATGCAGAGATGAGAGGAGGATGAGCTGTGATAAACGTGTTCCCAATTTAACTCGTCATAGTATTGAAAAACTTGTAACACCTCTTATTACTGAAAATGGTGACTGGTATGTGTCTACATGATGATGGCTTGAATGTAGATGCCATTTGTATACGTAGTCACACAAATCGATTCTCCTCTAACATGTCATGACCTCTCTCTATCTGCAGTAGTTTGCCACAAGTCGTAGATGAATTATCCTAGGGTTTGTTTTTCAGTAGAAATTCCATAAGAATGATTGTCTATTAAGTAGCAAACAAACTTTGATGCAGATGAAGCTACACTAACTGATAGACAAACACTTCCTTATCTACCATAATTCCACTAGAAGATTGTTTGTTGATCGACCCTTCCTGTATATGCTTTGTCTATTGAAGATAATAGACTAAATTTGAATGGTGTTAACGAAGATGAGTTGATTGATTAATAAACAATTCCTTTAATGTGAACAAACAAACTAAGATAAGCTTCCTTTGTTCTTCGTTATCTATTGGAGCAGATAGACAAAGTTCGTTCAGTCTTGTATGAATAGATAAAGTGTTATTTTCTTCTTTTGTTCCTCATTGTCTTTGAAGGTGCCAAACGATGCTTACTTCAACTTGCTCTAATAGATGAAGTATGGCATTCATCTAGTGTAAGTAATAGACGAATTGTGTTCTACTTTGTCTTGGATAGAGTACTTTGCATGTTGCATTTGTATGTTATAGGTTGTAGACGATCGTGCCTTTGTCTGTGGTAGCCCATTTCGATCCAAGTAGCACTTTGTCTGTTCATCTTCGTCTATGCTCACTATACAACATTTACTTCATCTTCTACATGAGCTAATACTTTGTCTATTGTGATAGATGATCTTTTGATCCAAAGATGAGGCACGACTCTTTAGCTTTTTTGCACTTTTCGAGGAATAGAAGGGGTTTGTTCTAGCAACTTCCATGTTTCTTCAATATTGATCTGTCTATCTTGGCTCAGCTAAAGTTGCATTCCCTTCAATATTTATTTTGCCATTTTATCCTCAGACAAATCCAATCTTCTCACTTTTTGTATTATTGTCTAGGAGGCAATTATCTTTTTTCTTCCTCTGTCTAAGTATTTGAGGAGCTTCATATTCTTTCTTTATCTCAGACAGGCTTTGTCTGGTTGGTGTAGATAGTTTGAATTTCTCAAACAGCATTATACTTCTTCGACCATGGCTTCATCTTCAACTTCTTTGTTTGCCAAGCCTTGTATTGCTTATTCATCCTTGTGCTTTATCTTAGACAGACTTCGATCAAATCAAATAGATAGTTTGAATTTCTTAGATGCAATTTAAGCTCTTTGATTATGGCTTCTTCTTTAACTTCTTGTTTTGCATTTGTCTATTGATATTTTTCTCGTTGAGGTTGATAGACAACACAAACTCATTGTAGGATATCTTCAAAGCCTTATTTTTCTCCTATGCTTTTGTTCGTGGAAGCTTCGACTGCAACAAGGAAGCCATTCTTATTATTTTTCTTCTATTTTCTTCTTCTTCTTCTTCCATGATTTTCGTCATTTTAGCTCCTTTTGGAACGCAGTAGATAGTTGTGGCAGTTTGTTGCAGACGATCATTATCCTGCATTTGAACTTTTTTGCACCTGCTACGTCACTAGCTTTCATATATATAATATTAGAATGTATTTTATCATCATGTAATTGTATCATTGTAATGCAAGGATAATATACATTTTTATTGAATGCATAATATGAAAGCTTAAGTGATTATGATGCTTACTATTATTTTAGCAAATTTATGTAGTAAAGATTAATTGATCTTTATAATGTGTGCACCATAAAATGTGGGATCTATGCTTGTTTAATTAATCATTAGTGTTTATTAATTCATAGTCATATATATGATCATTAAAGATTTAAGCATATATATTTCTTAATTTAATACAAGTTTTGTTATCATCAAAATCATATATAATATATTCCCTAACATCCTTTCCCTTTTTGATGATGACAAAACCCTGTAGACTTGTGATTAGAAGTTTTTATATGTATTAATAAAAATCCCTGTGAATATTAGTCTCTTATAATCCTATGGGTTCGATTCTTTTATCATTATCCTAATTTAATCATTATTCTTGTAAGTTTCTCACACATTTCTCTCCCCCTTTTTGTCATGATCAAAAAGATTTTTCCCACTTTTTAATTTTAGTTCTCTCCCTTAAATATATTTGTCTTATATCTTTCTTTAAATTCTTCTCCACCTATTTTATTGAATCCGAGAACAATTTTCTCTTTCCCTTTTTGGTTATAATTTATCAATCAATTTTATTTTTCATAAACTAATTTATTAGATTTATTGAACATCTTCCAAGCATTTTGATAATTAACCATTCTTATTACTAGAAAAAGGCAAAAGAATAGCAATCAAACATTAATTAAGCATGTATTAATCTTCAAAATCATATTAATATGCCAAATTTAAATAGAATGATTTCATGCAAACATAGTGACAATGCACGGTGTACTATTAATGTGAGTCTTCTTTTAATTAATGGTTGTCTGTCATTATTATCAAGAGTGACGGTTAGAGATATTAATGTTGGAGTTGATGGATTACTTGGGAAGTGGAGACGTTTTTGTCTTTCTCTTTTCATGCACTAAGAGATTTGAGAGAAGAGACGACCCTTTAGTGCTTACCAAGGCGATTATGGCTTCTTTCAGTTCTTCTGTAAAGTTTAACCAAGGTGAGAAAGATGATGTTGCTTTTAAGGCTATAGAAAAATATCTAGTTCTTCAAGATAAGATTAAGCAGCTAAAGGTTGATTTGGCTATAGTTAGTGGTAGTGATATATTTATTTTAATAATCTCTTAACTAAGAACTCTATAGCTTATATGGAGACTGTAGAACGTATTAAAGATTTGGAGACAGAGTTAGCCAAAGCTCACCAAAGAGTACAAGAGGTGGAACTAGTTATGGATGTTTTAGCTGATTAAGTGTTTTTGCTTTTTAATCTGAAATTATTATGTAATATTACAACTCTTTAAGCTCACATTCGTGATTTTACATGTTTTGGTTTTTTATGAAAATTTAAGTTTAGCAATTTATATTATTTGTAAAATCATTCTTTTAGTTGGTTAATTATTGGATGTGTATCTTTTATTCATCATTGTTTAACAATGATAATGCATGATCCTAATTTTTCCTATATGGATCTCTAAAATTTGAGGATCTATTTCTGTTTAAGCTATAAATTAGATCAGTACTTTTGTAAAATTTTATGTGTCTTCTTAGAATTTATTGTAACCCATGTATTCTATGATATTTTGTTGGACAGACAGTGTACAAGGTTAACATTTAGGCAATAATGGAGTGAGAGATAAGTGAGCAAAATAGTCAAGTTTACTTTTCAGAAGAAGAGATGAGACAGTAAAGAGGGAATTAAAGTCTACTAAGAAGATTAATGTCTCTATAGATCTAATTTTGACTGACCGGTGTATAGCTTATGGAGAGATTATGGATAACATTAAGGCTTTGGAGAAGGAACTATCTAAGACTCAGGACAGGATTACAAAATTATTAACAATTATTGAAGTTTTAAAAGAGTAACCATCTTTAATTTTCTTTTTTAAATGTTCTGAAGTTATTGTTGGAAGTTTTTAAATGTTTAAATGTTCATGGAATTTTAGTAGATATTTTGTTGTATGTCATGATGATTATCTTTATGAGTTTTTACCTTTTAATTCTGGTTCTTTATAAGAGATCAAGCCAGTTAACATTATTACAAAAGGAATGAGTAGGAATGGAATTCTTATTTGAGTCCTTAAACTATGAAGTTTCCCAAATAGGCTTGACTATGCCTTAGGACTATAATGATGTTAGAGTTTTGGTCATTTTAAGGCTTGTTAAGATTTTCAGAATGGTTTAGCTCAAAGCAGTTCATTCAGAGGCATTTAGGGCATATAGCAATAAAAGAAATATAATCAAGTTTAAGAACTTGTCTCTTTTGACGCTTCCCTTCATAGATTTCTCATTTGAGTTCGTAAGTATTGTTGTCAACTTGATTATTTGTTCCACTTCTGCTATTTGATGTTGATGATCCTTCCTCTGAGATATGATATTGTCCAACATATAACCTTAACTTGTTCAATCATTTTCTTGCATTCGGAACTAGAACTTGTTGACTTATTTACTTGGATTTGTGAGCTGAGAAGAAGGTCTTGATTTCTCATTGTTCTCATTCTTCTTCTGTGCTCAACTCAAGCTTTCCTGCATACACTTAACATATTCTTGTACTATTTCCTCATTAATGAATTCGAATAAATGCGAACATTCATTACCAATATATCAATGCAAAAATTATTTTAATCATAATAATATCCAGAGAAATAAGATAATGAATTAAAGCAATTTTCATGAATGACCATAATAAGCATTTTCTTTAATCAACAAATGAGTTATTTGAGCTAACATAGATGTGAATTACCATTAACCTTTTGTGCTAGATCAACCTGTCTTTAACTAATTTTGAGCACAATCATTCAGTTTTATTATTTTATCTTTTTTTTAGTTATGTGTCTTTTAACCATTCTTAGTTTTAGGTTATTTATTGTTTGAGTGTTATTTTACTTTCTAATTATCTTAAAATTTTTACTGTATGTTTTTTAGAGTTTTATGTATCCTAGTTTGAATTCTATATTCTCCTATTTATGAGTGATATGCACAAAAAAATACTATGTATGAAAGTTTATTTTTATCAATGTACAATTATCTAAGTAATCAAAAATTATAAATATGGTTTTTTACATAATGTGCAAATGAATGAATGAATGAATATACAGAAATATGTAAACATAATTTTAAAATTCTATTTTAATCTATATACATCTAAAGGAAACTCAGATAAAATTCTAACTATTGAATCTAGTTTTTAAATATACAATCAGCATATGAAAGTATAAGAGTAAAGCTTGATAAATAAGAATATACTCACATCTAATAGATCAAAAAAATCCTAAAAATCCAAGTAAGAATGTAAATCTAATTTTATAGGAATTTATTTAATTAAATATGAAAGTTAAAATAAAACATGTAAATAAATGAAATAATGAATTGAAAGACTGAACATAATTACTTATTAACAAAAGAATGGAGTAAAAGAAATGCATAAGTAAATATTTCAAAATTTTAGATAATGACACATTTAATAAGAGCATTTGAGTTTAAGTGTCATACCTGCACTTAGCTTTTCTTTTAATTTGTGAAGGAACTTTGTATTTCATTGTGTCTTCAACTTGTTTCTTCAGACCAAGTCTTCTTCCTCTTTCTTCTTCTTTAGGAGTTTATTTTCTCCTTACTTTAGATTTCCTGCACTCAAGTTAGTTTAAATGATAACGCAAGTGGTGTGTGAGTGCCAAGTATTTTTTTCCTTAATAATTTGTCTTTGGTTTGTCTAAGATTTCTTATATCAGTTCATAAGCCCAGACATCCTTACAAATGGTGGGACAGAGAGCATATAGAGAGTTTTCAATATGTTTAGCTCAGCTCTTATTTCATCTTCGCTTATGCCAATACAGATAATTTTTCATAGGTGAGAATCATTTGGCCATAAGAAATGTTGCCAATCTCCTTTTCCATTATATATCCAGTTTAATCTATCAAGAGTTTGTAAGATGGGAGATGGACTACTCTTTGAAGTACAGAAAGGATGACATTGTTGGGTAAGTCAAACGGATCACTAAAATTGTTTATCTAGCTCACTCTGATACCACTTATTACAATGCCCGAAGGGTAGCTTAACCTTAGAGGGGAGGGTTGAATTGGGTAAATAAAAATTCATTGCTTAACCCTAGTAGAACCATTTCCCTCTTTTTGTGCTTGTGTGGGGTATGGCATAGGATAATGGAAATAATAAAATGCATGAAGAATAAAACAAATGAACAAGCACACACACATATAGACAAAATGAATTTTATAATGGTTCAGGACCCAGTCCCTACATCCACTCTTCCAAGGTTACCAACTCATTACACCTTAGGTTCCACTATACCTCGTACAATGGAATACATAAGTGTCCCTGATACTTCTTCTGGATTCCAGCTCTAGGGGGCATGAATAAGTGTCCCTAACACTTCTTCTAGTTTTACAAGTATACCAGGAAACTCACCCTCTTCAAAGATGACAAACAAACTTGGTAGTTTTCCTGAGCTCACTACCAACTCACTAGTTTCGAAGCTCACTAACAAATTTGATGGTCTTTCAGAGATCACCGACAACTCATTACAATGTGGTTTATCGAGTTTACCACAAACTCTCTCATTTTTAGATTAACCAGAAAACTATTACACATTTAAGCATAGGTAAAGATATGATCTTTTTCATCTCTATCAATATATAAAACTTTTCCCAAAATGTAAAAATAATGGTCATATAGATCAGCAAATTTAAGCTCATGAAAGATAGATGATGGTTTAAGCTCTTGGCCATGGGTAGAAGGATTTCATCAAGTTGAGCACATTTGTAATGTATTCCTTTACCACCTTTGAATTGTCCCACTTATTCTCCTTAAATAGCTTGCTCAGAATCTCGACCAATGGAGAAGATCAGAGCCGATCAATGCAGAGACGAGAGTAGCATTCAATGAATAAAACCAACTGAATTTTCTGCCATTGAAGTCCAGGTCTTTCTATTTTGTCTCAATCTACTACAATGCCAATCAGAGAGGAGGATGATATGTGATAAATGTGTTACTCATTTAACTTGTCATGGCATTGAAAAACTTATTGTGCCACTTATTATCGAAAATGGTGACTAGTATGTGTCTACACGATGATAACTTGAATGCAGATGCCATTTGTATATGTAGTCATACAAACTGATTCTCCTCTGACACATCATGACCTCTCTCTATCTGTATTAGTCATCCACAAGTTGCAGATGAATTATCCTAGGGTTTGTTTATTAGTTGAACCTCCATAAGAATGATTATCTGTTAAGTAGCAAATGAACTTTGATGCAGATGAAGTTACACTGACTGATAGGCAAATACTTCCTTGTCCACCATAATTCCTCCAGAAGATTGTCAGTTGATTGATCCTTTTTGTATATTTTGTCTGTTGAAGATAACAGACTAACTTTGAATGGTGATGACGAAGATGAGTTGATCGATTGACAAACAGTTCCCTTAATATGAACAGACAAACTAAGATATGTTTCATTTATTCTTCATCGTCTGTTAGAGCTAACAGATGAAGATTGCTCAATCTTGCACTAACAGACGAAGTGTGATTTTCTTCTTTTGTTCCTTGTTGTCTATTAAAGGTGCCAAAAAAAGCTTACTTCAACTTGCTTGAATAGACGAAGTATGGTATATGTCTAGTGTAAGCACTAGACGAATTGTGTTCTGCTTTGTCTTGGATAGAATACTTTTCATGTCGCATTTGTATGTTGTAGGTTGTAGATGATCATGCCTTTGTCTATTATAGCCCATTTTGATCCAAGTAGTACTTTGTCTGTTCATCTTCATCTATGCTCACTATGCAACATTTACTTCATCTTTTGCTTTAGCTGATACTTTGTCTTGGCTCAGCTAAAGTTATATTCTCTTCAATATTGATCTATCTATCTTGGCTCAGCTGAAGTTATATTCCCTTCAATATTTATATTGCCATTTGTCCTTAGACGAATCCAATCTTCTCACTTTTTGTATTGTTGTCTGGGTGGCAATTATCTATTTTCTTCCTCTGTCTAAGTATTTGAGGAGCTTCTCTTTCTTTCTTTATCTCAAACAGGCTTTGTCTGGTCGATGTAGATAGTTTGAATTTCTCAAACAGCATTATGCTTCTTTAACCATGGCTTCATCTTCAACTTCTTTGTTTTCCAAGCCTTGTGTTGCTTATTCATCCTTGTGCTTTATCTTAGATAGACTTTGATCAGATCAAATAGAGTTTGAATTTCTTAGACACAATTTAAGCTCTCTAATTATGGCTTCTTCTTTTACTTCTTGTTTTGCATTTGTCTATTGATATTTTTCTCGTTGAGGTTGACAAACAACACAAACTCATTGTAGCACATCTTCAAAGCCTTGTTTTTCTCCTATGCTTTTATTCGTGGAAGCTTCAACTGCAACAAGGAAGCCTTTCTTATTGTTTATCTTCTATTTTCTTCTTCTTCTTCTTCCATTATTTTCATCATTTTAGCTCCTTTTGGAACACAATAATTAGTTGTGGCAGTTTATTACAGATGATCATTACCCTACATTTGAACTTTTCTACACTTGCTACATTGCTAGCTTTCATATATACGATATTAGAATATATTTTATCCTCATATGATTGTATCATTGTAAAGCAAGGATAATATAAATTTTCAATGAATGTATAATGTGAAAGCTTAAGTGATTATGATGCTTAGTATTATTTTAGCAAATTTATGCAGTAAAGATTAATTAATCTTTATAATGTGCGCACCATAAAATGAGGGATCTATGCTTGTTTAATTAATCATTAGTGTTTTGTAATTCATAGTCATATATATGATCATTAAAGATTTAAGCATACATGTTTCTTAATTTAACACAAGTTTTGTTATCATCAAAATCATATATAATATATTTTCAAAAAAATAAACATGTGTACAGTTATCTCGTATTCAACTAAAAACATACTTAAGTAACAAAGATCTAAATTTGTAGTGACCGAGGTCACCAATCAGATGTCACACTTAACCTGATAGTCTGGTTCATATTCTTATGTCATACTCCCTGTGATGAGGTTTATATTCTTATTTCAGACCTAACTCTGTAATAAGATTTATATTCTTATGTTACACTTAATCTTATGATGAGGTTCATATTCTTATGTCACACTCAACCCTATGACAGAGTTTATACATTTTCTTATCACCCAAAAATATAGACTCATAAAAGTAAATCCCAAAATAATTTCATTTCAAAATACAACTCATATTCTAATTAGCATAAATTTACCACAACTTATAAATGCTATTCAAATTTCAACTATATATGAAATAACAAAATCTAAACAATTAATTTCATACTAGAATAAGTCTATAAATTTTAATTACTTACAAGAATAGTGGCTAAAGTAAACAATATCAAAATCCATCATCTCTTATGATAGTTACATATCAATACTTGAACTAAAATAAAAATTAATGAAAATAGTGAGATTTAGGTATGTAGATTACTTACAAAATACTTTCACCTTAATCTGAATTTATTACAAGAAGGCTCACCTTAGAATTTCAACCCTATCAACAACATAATATAAGCCATTATTACTACTTACTTAACATACCTCAATTCATTCCCTTGCTTAGTTGTAATTTTAAATTCTCTCTCCTTTTCTTAACTCAATATTATATTTTTATTTTTCCTATTGAATTTTTTAGAAAAATTTTCTTTTTTATTTTATCAAATTTCTCCCTTTTTCACCTTGTGTACATTAAACAATGAGAAAACTTAAATATTTGGATGAAAATCTCAAAAACTACTTTTCAGTATATAGAATAACTTCCCTAATTTTCATTTCCATGATTCACAGATTCAAATAAGGAAGGAACAAAACTAAGAAAAGATAGAAATCATAGAAATTAAACATTTAATAAGTAAGATACTTACAGATTAAAGGTAAATCTAGATCCACAATATCTCTTATTTCCTTCTCTAAATCTTCCTTCTGCCTTTCTTTCAAAGAGCTACCATAGCACTTTTTCTCCTTTTCTTGAAACAATCGTAAAGGGAGAGGAAGATATTTGATTGGAATGAAATTTGGAATGGGCACACTTGATGATATGAATCACTTGAAAAATAAATTTATTAGTTTTGTAGTAGATCTGTTACAAGATCAATTCGGATTGGCTCTTGTTCAATTAGAAAATGTGGTTCAAGGGACTATATGTGGAGCAATCTCATAAATTGATATCGACTCCACAAAATTTTCTAACTTCAATTCCATTAATAACCACTTACAAATCATTTTTTCCCTACATCCTTTATGTCAAGTTTTGGATCAAAATAATCCATTGACACAAATAGTTCATAGGTGAAAATCTAGTTATTTGGGTTCTAGAGGATTGACAAGGTGAACCAACAGTTTTGTATACGAGATATCCATCCTAGTTACTATGGACATATTTTTCCAATTGACACATCCAAAGGAATCAATGTTGGACTTTTTGGATCCTTAGTTATTCATGTGAGGATTGGTCATTGGGAGTCTATAGAGAGTCCATTTTATGAAATATCTAAGAGACCCAAAGAAGTACATATGGTTTATTTACCACCAAGTAGAGATGAATACTCTTTGGTAATAGTAGGAAATTCTTTGGCATTCAATTGGAGTATTAAGGAAGAATAGGTTCTTCTAGCTTGATACCATCAAGAATTCCTAATTGTCACATGGGAATAGATTCATCTTAGAAGCATTTTTCCTTTCCATTATTTTTCTATTGGAGCTTCCCTCATTCATTTTATCAAGCATAATGATGTAAATTGGGCTTTAGTGAGTTTTAATATGCAGTGCCAAGCGATTCCACTTTCTCGAGTTGGAATGCCAAGTGGCTTTAGATTCAAGGGTTTTAGCCGTATCATAACACAAGGGAAAGATCATTTATATTGACATCGATAGGATTTTTTTATCAGTTAATGGAGATTCTATGAACATTCCATTGGTTATGTATCAATGTTCCAACAAAAATACTTGTATGCATCAAAAATCTCAGGTTTAGTGGGGTAAATGGATTAAAAAGGGACAAATTTTGGTAGACAATGCAATTACAATTGGTGGTGAACTTGCTTTGGGGAAAAACACATGTATAAGACCAAATCCATTTAATATCCAAAAAGGATTATGAATCCTTCATCCGGGTTGTGAATAACTAACTTTTGCAATCTTTTCGACTGTAAGAGTAAGTCAGAAAGGTTGAAATAGAATAATATAATTTGATTTGTTCTCAATAGCCATGAGATGATCATCTTGGGGTGATCCTTTTGTTGACAGATGCTCCAATTACACTTGTAGTCTCTAAAGGACAAGAACCAACTTTATAGTATCTGCATCAATAATTCAAGTATTGTATATGTCATTAGTCCAATCCTTTGTAGGAACTACCCGTAATAATGAACTTGCAAAATAGATTTGTTTATCATAAAGAGATTCATTGTTCCTAACCTTGCTTCACCTTAATTGTTATTTGAACAAAAAGATCACAATCCACTTTTGTTAAAATGGATGTCTTGGTCTAAGTGGGTATAGCATTTCTCTTTTGCATGTCCATGGTGTTTTGAAAAATCCAAACATCTGAGAGATAGATATAGAGGTAGGAATTTTTTGAATGAACCACACTCCCTCATATACATCAAGAGTCCATTGGTGAGAAGGGGCTGGGAAAGCATGAACCTATAGTTTCTCATTGATAAACATTTTACATCAAAATTTGAGCTATTCTATGGATTGGTTTGAATTTGTGACAAACGTAATTTTTTAAACCAATATAACCTATTTTAGGATATTAATAGCATCTCTTTTCTATGGGTTTGTTTATTCATCTTTTCAAAATTTAGATTTAATTAATTAATTTGTCAAAAATGGGTCTTAAGAGTATTTTCTTAGACCAAATAATAAATAGAATATATAGTTGATAATATAATTATAGTTACGAAGATTTTTTATGCAGCATCCCTAATTAAGGTTATACAAAGATTAGCCTAACTAACTCATTTTTTGGGTAAACAAATAATTGTTGGAATTACAAATAGTGTGGGCATTATGAGTGTCTTTGTAAGAGAAGGTATCAAGTATGTAGGGTGTAGATGAGTCTCTTCTTATCTTTTCATGTATTTATCTTATTTATTAAGTATTTTATTCTATTTAATAGACTTTTGTCTCTTTTTTGAATCAATAAGAATCAATTATATGTTTTGTATCTTTGATTTTTTATTGAAAAATGGAATATATAATCACAAGTTGAGAAAGTATCAATTAATAGTTTCATTAATCAAATCCATAACTCCTAGATAAGAGGGCCCTATGGAGAATGTGATCAGAAATTCATAATAGAGTTTGACCAAAATGATCGAATTTGTTATCTTTGTGCATAAGGATACTAGATTACCTATTAGAAAATATTTGAAAATCATTATAAGATCTCCCGTTTTCTTTATTTTCTAATTCTATTGTTATTGCATTGTAACACAATTTTTACATCATTCGATTTCTATATATTATTGTGATAACATCTTCAAACCTTTGAAATGATTTAAATATTGGACCTTAAGCATAAATCTTTTGTATTATGGTAGCTTGCTCTAGTCCCCTTATGAAACATTCATGAATTGGTTAGCCATACACTTCACATGTTTCTAGCGATTCACATGATATCATTTGATGATGCAAGCCTTGGATAAAAATCTACAACACACTAGAACACCCTTGTTGGCAATCCTTCACTCTGGAAGCATTTAAAGGGTTTCTCAAACAATGTGATATCTCACACCTAGTAAAGTTTTAACCTTTCCTCTTACTAAGATTACAAAATGTTCTTGTGAATTATGGCCAATATAAGGTATATAAGTAGTGATTTCAAATTCAGAGGTTAATTGTACTCTAGCAACTCTTTCTTTTTCAAAACCATCCCTCCCACATTATAATTTTTATAAATTAGTCCCTCATATCCAATAATATAATACCCACCTATTTAATAATGAGCTCAAAAAATCAACAAGCTATGTGGAAGATTAAGTTTAGTGGAAAGTAAGATAAGAAGTGTCTTAGAGAGTGGAATAATGTAATACCTGTGGTGTTGAAATTTGGAAAAAAAATTCATATTTCAATCAAATGAGTAATTGAGGTGATACATGGTATTTTATAAAGAAATTTGTTATGAAAAACTGAATTGAACAAAGAGAATGACTTCATTAGTAGTTTTGAGTGAAATTGACCCAAGTAGTGATTTTGAATAAAGTCATGTATATGACTTAAATGACTAATATAGCATGATTATTATATATAATGTGATGTGTATGAGATATTGAATCAAAATTTTGAGATAATTTTGGAATTTTGAACTATTAAGTTAAATGTTAATGTAAAAAGAACTCAATAAGTGATTTTTATAAAATTACAAAAATTTCAATGAATGAATAGCCTTATATGATGTTTGAGGTGACTGAAATTTTCTCATATGGATATGGGTAGAGTTTGGACCATGGATTCTATAAATTTTAGTATTTTAGGATATATAAAAATAATAAGAAGAAAAGAACTAAAACGGTGAAATTGAGCAAAGGCACAATTATGATCTATATGAATGACCTAATATGATTATCATAAGTATTGTGATGTGTGGGGAATCTTAGTTTAAGACTTGGATATAATTTGTAATGAAATTTGAATGTGGAGTCATTTATAGCAGAAAATTCAGATAGAATTCGGTTAAAAACAACTAATAGATAATTTTTGATAATTGACCTCAAATGAGGTAGTGAATGGTATGAACATAATTCATTTCATGTATGTGATGTATGGGAAGTGATTATTGGGAGATTTTAAATATTTTATAAAGAAAGGGGGCTATGGTGATCTTCCATAAGTGAAAATGCTGAATTTAAAAAATGGGTCATTGTGATTGATTTTTGACATGGATAATGAACTATTTTGAAACGGTGTTCAACATAAAAGTTGTATATCATAAAATTATCTGACTAATGAAATAAAAATCATTCAATTCTGATATCATATGAGGTAACTAAAACAAGAAGCTGTTCTAAATGACTGAAAAATAACAAGATGAATGAGTTAGGTCAACTTTATGGAAATGTTTGACATATTTGGGGGATGATTCGGAAACATTTGTTAACATAAAAGTTATATACCTTGAAGTATCTTTCTAATTCCTCAAAAATCAATTCATTTGGACATCATATGCAAAAGTTATGCTCAAAATACTATCACTATATTGGATAGAAAGAGCTTGCCTTAGCAAGGCTTTTTTCTGTCATGGCAAGCCTCCAAAAAACATGTTTTTTGGCATCTAGTAGGACCTTGCCATGATAAGACTTTTACTTGCCAAAGTAAGGCAATTTTTTGCCATGGCAAGCTCATTTTCTACCACAGTAAGGCTCCAAAAATTTCATGTTTTGGCCGTCGAGCAAGACCTTGCAGCCGCAAGGCTTTTCTTTGTTATAGCAAGGGTTTGCTGGCGCATCGGAATGACAAAAAATCCTACTTTTTAAAGACTTAGCCCATTCCATTTTCATTTGTATTTGTCCCGTCTCTTCTCCCATGTCCCAAACTTCATGCCCTAGCCCCATTTGATCAAGTTCTTGTCATTTGGACTTGGAAACAAGTAGATTTTGAGAGATTATCATCCAATCATGCTAAGGAAAATGGGTTTTTAGCATTTGAATGATGGAAATGAAAATGAAAGAAGATTTGAATTCTTGCAAGCGGAGTAAAACTAATGGGAGCTTTGAGCTTAGATTCTTGTTCATGGGAGAAGACCATCTTCGAATTGCATGGTAAGTCATTTTCCCCATTAGAATTCATGTCTCATATTAAACTAGGGTTTTGGAGTTATGTAATTTTGGAGGGAAATGATGAATTAGCTATGGAAATCATGGGGAAATGAGTATTGAGTTAATTACCATAAATTGGGAATGATTTGGCTATGGAAATCATAATTTTTGGCTTGTTAGGGTTCTATGAATAGTGACTTTTGGGGAATTTTAGGATTTCTATGAAGTTAGTATAGGGAAATGAAGTAATATCTGAATTATGATATTTTGAGACTTGTATAGAATAATTTAGAACTGTAAAATTGAATATTAAACTATGACTTAGTTTGAGATAATTGGGAAAAATGGTGTATGAGTTATGTACACAATAAATTAACTGAATCAAAGAGTTAATGGAGTTATTTTAAAGATGTTTAATTATGTATCATGTTGAATGCATATTGATCATGTCATATACGAGATGAATGTGGTATAGTAAACATGGTTGCAGCAAATTAATTGATTGGCTATAGTATCTAATAATTGTACTTTATTGATTTGATATGAATTAGGCAAAGTTGCCTTTGTAAATGAGTAACGTATTTGTGTGTATAGGGAAAATTGAATATTGATGGAAAGTTGTGTGGCATTAGGGAAAATGATTCATCAATCAAGTAAGTAGGCGCCCCTCCTTTGATTTACTATATTGTATGATTAGGGACAAAAATCTCATTTGATTTTATTTGGGCATGGTTGTTTTGGTTGGGGATAGTTGATATCCTATATTTGTTTAAGATAAATGGTTAATTAGTTGTGATACATGGATGTAAGGGATAACGTATATCCTTTGGATCGAAATACTTAGGGTTTTACTTAAGATATGGTTAAGTGATTGTTGAGGATAGCGTGTATCCTCTAGTTTTGTTTAGAAATTAATTTTGTATATTATACTATTATGAATATCATTATGAATGTGAAATATTAAGAACTGTTGAATGTAATAGAAAGAAGTATATATGTTTTTTTTTTGAATGTGAACATGTGACATTCTTGATTCTTGATTATTATTTTCTATAGTACTTGCTTACTTACTGAGTTGCTCAGACTCATGCCTTTTATATTTTTTTCAGCTGGTAGGTCAAACAATGAAGCCAAATAAGATATTATTCAGGTTGACATAATAAAATTGGGATTGGAATCCAATTATGTCTATATAATTGTATAATGATTCTAATTGATGTATAATTAGAAATGAATTATGTAATTGATGTATATGGAAAAGTAGTGGAATATCATAATAAGGTAATTGTAATTGTAGATGAATTGTATATTAGTTAATTGGATTTATTACCATTATGATTTAACCCAGATTTTGGGCTGTGAGTAAGTGGATATTTGTATTTAAAAATTATATTATTATTTTATTTTAATTAATATATAATTACACAGGTGAAAAACTTATCTATTCAGTTTAGGCTCTACCAAATTTTGGACAGAATACCCTACCCTAAAAGTAGGCAATTCAAGGTGAAATAAAGTGCAAAATGGAAGGTCATGACTCAGAAGGCGGAGCGTGATAAATAAGAAGTCATCTCAAGTCAAACCACCATAAAAATTTGTGTATACTTTTGTGTTTTTTTTTTCATGAAGTTTTGCATACTTTTGCTTTTGATTTGGCCAAAAGTTTGTAAAGCTCAATTCCATACCCTCCACCCTCAAGCTACTAACATGAAGTAGACCAACAATAAATGTGTATATAGTGAGCTTGAATGTATTTGAAATTGAGTAATGAAAATGGTTATTTGGTACTTGGACCCAAGACTAAAAGGTTTTAAAATAAATTAAAGAAAAACTATTTACTTACTAAGATGTAAAGCTCATATGTGTTTTGATTTAGTGCTTAAGCAGAAAACTAAACCCTGTATAGTACTTTGAAGCAAAAAAGAGAAAGGAAGAATCGAGTAAAATGAATTAGTAGATCTATACAAATGATTTAGTTTTGGTTTATGTTAAAGTTTCAGTCGATGTACTTGGTAAATAATTTGGATGATTCTAATAGTTAAGTAATCTTCTTTAAATTACTTAATTTTGCTTTCTTAATTTCAAATAAATTAGATCTTGGGTTTGAACAGGTATTAAAGTCACCTAGCCTAGCCATGATCCCGAGGACATGGTTTGGCAACATGCCAACTCTCCTAATTACAAAGGAAACCCCAACAAAATTTAAACTCAATAGGATGGATGAACGTTATGTTTGTCTTCTCTATTATGCTATGTTCTTATTAGTCTCAACTATGATTCTGGGCTATAAATGAATTCATAGAATGGAAATGTTCTTATAATGGGGTGATATGAGATAAAGTAAGATTACTCAAGAAATGCTCAATAGACTCCGAGTTGAAATGTGTTTAAAATAATTTTTAAAAAATTAAAAAATTGAGTTTAATGGGCTTAAAAATGCCCATGAAAATTTTTAATGGGCTTTAATGAATTTTAACCAAGTTTAATCAAGTTTAATAACTACCTCTATTAAAATCTATAAAATATCAATAAATTCAGTGGAGTTTTTAATGAACTTTAACTCAATTTAATCAAGTTTAATCAAACTTAATAATAGTTTTGTAAAATTTTGTAAAGCATTAGTAGTGTTTAATAGAGCTTAATGAGCTTTAATTAAGTTTAACTAACTTGTTTGTTAAACTTTGTGAAACACACTGTTGGGATTTAAATAAAACCCAGGGTAGAAATAAAAAAGGTGTGGAGAAAGCTTGCTGTTGGAAGAGATGAAACCCGTGGTAAAGAAAAATTTAGAATGAACAGCTCAAGTTCAAACCGTAGATGGTTCACTGTCTATTTACATTGATGGTTGTTTACCCAGAAGATGTAATTTCTGGATGAATGATGCTTGTCCACCTGCATGATCGCGTGACAGACAAATGAAGACAGGAAGCAAGGACTGTCTACGGTGTAATTGAAATGTTATCCATTGGACGAAGCATTTGTTCGCACGGTTGGTGTAGGAATTGTCCAAACAACGTCTTTACCCGCGCAGGGGAAGTTAGCTTGCCTGCGTAGTTTCCCTGAAGCCTGCTCCACCGTGCAGCTGGGACATTCTTTTAAATTCCACCTGCGTAGAATACAACCCCAATGTGTAATGGCTGGCAATTCTTTTACCCGCACAGGTAAGCCATCTTCTACCTGGGCAGTTCAAATGACGTGGCCAAGAGGTAGAGACTGCCTACACGGTCAGCAATTTGGAAGCATAGCCACCCGCGCGGCCTTAACACAATTTCACACTAGCATCGTACTAATGTCTGGACTGCACAACCACAATCTGTAGCAAACACATCCAGAATCCATGGTTTGAATCCAATTGAGCAATTGAAACCAATAATTACCTGTATAATTGAAGAGTGTATGTTAATGATTGAGACTTCCCATCATTATGTTGGCAAGAAGTGGCACATGAGTGGATTCGAACGGTCCAAAGTTTTCTTTAGAATTTATAATGAAAGCTGTTACAGGGTATTAACACCGTATATGTCCACACCCATTATTGAGGTCAACACGCAAGTTGCTTTGAGAGAGTGCTTTCCTAATTGGTTTAGGATTCTAAAAGATAAGTTCTTTTAGAAAAGATAAAACTCTCTATTGTTATATAAAGTAAGTTGGAAGAGAAAACCTAATATGCCTAACTCTCACCTACTCTCTCCAAAGAGCTAGTGCATTCTCTAGGTTTTCAATCTGAGTTCTTCAGAATTATCATCACCATCATTGGAATTTGGAATATGCTTTTTGTTGCAGACTCTGGTAGACTGCACTTTATTTAACTAAGTCTTCTGCAGATCGATTCCAGTTGTACTCACATTAAAGTAAAATAGGTAAGTCTTCTATTCATGATCCTTTAATATCATATGTTGATTAATTATATTTTTCAGTCAATGGTATCAGAGCTGGTTTGTATGTAATTCACCTAGATTTAAATTCGTTTTAAATCTCTTTCTAAGAAGAAAGTCATGAAATTTGTTTTCATGATTTTATTTTTAGGGTTCTTGGATTGATAATTTTTTATTCCTTATAAAAATATTGATATTGTAAGGGATTAAAATATTTATTTTCTGCTTTTAATATTAAGATTAAAAGTGATGGAATTTAGCCTGATGAGTTCATGTTAATTAAAGGTTTAGAATACATGCCTTTTTTGCGTAAATATATGCATGTATTGAGATCTGTGAGAACCCCCTTTATTAGAAGGTCTGCCACATCTAGACGACCTGAATAACAACTGAAATAAGTCATGCATCGTAAATAGAGCCTCTGTGCCAGACTAGGCTGTTCCAAACTCTCTTGGGAGAAATAGTCTACTCCCTCTCATTGCCTCCATTCACGCTTCTCTCTCCATCTTCACTGTCAACATACGTATTTTGCCCACGGTCATGACTTTTAAATCCAAGAACATCCGTATGAGTGAGAGAAAGAGTAACACTATTATACTGTTTATCATTGTTTAATTATTTTTCATGCACTATTGCGCACTATTCATATAACTGTTCCAAGAACACTATTCATACATAGCACTATTCATGCGCAAATTGTTTGATAAGATCTGTCTCTAGAACTCAGATTTTAGTGATTAAGTAGTCATTTTCTATGTTTTCATATTTTCTGGATTCATTGGTTGGATCAAATTACCAAAAATATGGATTTATTATTATTTTTAGTGAACAACTTTGAAAGGGACAGGTATTTTATGCAATTAATATATTTAATCATAGACTAATTAACCTATGTGGTTTGACTAGTTGAATGTTCTATTTATTTGCATGTTAAATTATTATCTTGATCATTTGTTGATTAGATGATATACAATATGTCAATGTGGCATAATTCATGACATTTTATTTTTTAGTGTATGTCAATATGGCATATAAGATCAAATTAGTTATTAATTATGCTAGGTGTATAATTATGTGGTACATTCTCATTTATTTTAGATGCTTTATTTCTTTCTTTATTACAAGAGATGATTTATGAGCTTAGAAAAATTTTTAATTTTATGATTTAAAAAGGAATTTAAAAGTCTTTAATTATATAAAAATGTTATGTTTAGAAACATTGGGCTAAGGCTATTTTTTTTTGCAATATTTGTAGATGACCATGAAAAGTTTCCTAACTAATCTTGTAAAAGGTGAAAGATTGAATGGGAATAACTTTGATATATGGCATAAGAAGATTTAGTATCTTCTCCACGATCAGGAGTTACTTAGTTATTTGACCCAGGTTAAGGAACCCCCTCCAGAGGGGGTAATATAGCATAGCATAGGCGTGATAAGGAATCCTATGAAAACTGGGTTAGAATGGACCAATCAGCTCATTTTTCTATGCTTGCTTGCATGGACAACATTTTGATCAAGGAATTTGAGAAATTTCCAACTGCCAAAGAAATGTAGAATCAGTTGCATATTCGTTTTGGGGGTACTTCAGAATCTAGATTGCATATCTAAATGATGAAGTACAATCAGTATAGACTGAACCCCAAACATACCATGATTGAACATATTGCTGGAATGTCTAATATGACATGATAATTGCATCAGCTGGAGTAGAACTCTCATTGGCTCAACAAATTCTATAAATCGTTTGTTCATTACCTGATCCTGAGTGGACCCAAGTTAAGTTAATACTCACTCATAATGAGAGTATCATGACAGTTATAGATATTTTCAAGCATTTGAAACTAGAGGCGGAATGTATTTAGGTGAGTCGCCCTGCTGTGATGATTGCCTCATCTTCCTCACAATGTAAGGGTCGTAGACCCCAACGTAAAAGGAAGAATAGAGGAAATCAAGAGAGTTTGATGTTTAAAGGCAAATGGTTGAAGAAGTTCAAAGGCAAGATAACTGGTATAAAGGATAAATCCAAACTAAAGTGCTACAATTGTGGAGAGAGGATTACTTCGCTAATGAGTGCAGGGCACCAAAGAAGGTATTTCTTGACCTTGGTGGTCTAATATTTGTTTGTTTACATATGGTTGTGACTCACTCCCCTTCTGCTTGGATTGTAGATACAGCTACTTATAAAGCTAAATTTTTAGACTATCATCGTCTTACAAAGGGCACAAGATATGTCACTATGGGAAATGAAGCGCAAGAAGAAGTTCTTGGAGTTGGTTCATATCAACTTAACCTGCATAATATGCGCATGTTGCTCCTACATGATATGCTTCATGCACTTTCTATTCGATGTGGTCGAATTTCAATCAGACAGTTAATTAGTTTTGGATATTTTTTTTTATTTGATAGTAATGGTTTGTCTATTTACTATGATGGAATATTATTTTGTTAAGGAATAATGAGTAATGAGTTCTTTTTGTTAGAATTAGACTCAAAATATTTTGGCCAAGTAAATGCAGCAATCTGTACGTCTCCTTCTTCATCTTCTACTGTTATTTCTTAATGTGAAAAATGGCATGCTAGACTAGGACACATTGGCCAAGATCAAATGGTCCGTTTAGCAAGAAATCAATTGTTGGGTTCACTTTTCAAAGTTAAACTTCCTCTTTGTGACCCATGCATAGCAGAAAAAGCTTGTAGAAAGCCTTTTGGTAAGGCTACGAGAGTTTTATATCCTTTAGATTTGATTCATTTTGATATTTGTGGTCCTATGAACGTGAGATCTAGAGATAGTGCATGTTACTTTATCACGTTCATTGATGATTTCTCACGATATGGATATACATTTCTCTTATCTCATTGTTCTGAAGCTTACGAGTGCTTCAAACACTTTATTGCAAAAGTTGAGAATCAAAAAAGCTCTCACCTTAAGGTTCTCCAAACTGATAGAGGGAGAGAGTATCTATCTCATCAGTTCAAAGAATATTGTGAGATGAAAGGGATCAAATGACAATTAATGATTCCATACACTCCGCAACAAAATGGTGTTACAGAATGTAGGAATCGTATCCTTTTAAACATGGTTAGGTCCATGATGATGCAGGCAAAATTTTTAATTAAGTTCTGGGGAGATGCGCTTATGACAGCCACTTATATCTTGAACCATGTGCCTTTAAAATTGGTTCCAACCACTCCATATGAGTTGTGGAATGGTATAGGACCGAATTTTGATAACCTGAGGCCATTAGGATGTGCCAGATATGTTCACAAAATGTCACATAAATATGAAAAATTGGGTCCTAGGTCTTATAAATGTGTTTTTATAAGATATCCTGAACATTCAAAAGGGTATGTGATACATGGTGAACATCAAAATGGAGGAATGACTGAAATTAATTCTAGAGATGTGGATTTTCTAAAAGAGAAATTTCCTAGAATTGGTGAAATTAAAGCTGATCTTAATTTGTATGAGTTGGTAGATTTGTCTGACAACCCATCCTCATCAAATATATAGGATAAGGAACTCTCAATAGTTCCTTACATGGTAGGGAATAGTGGGAGTAGTTCATTACAGAATGAACTTGGAGAGTTAGATAATCCTAAGAACCTTGGATTGAGGAGAAGTGCTTGAGGAAATGTTCCTCGCTGGCATTTTAAGATCGAGGGTGAGTTCATAGTGAACCTGACTGTAGTAGATTCTCATGAGCCAACTACATATTCTGAAGTTTTAGCATCAACTGATTCAAAAAAATGGCTTGAAGTCATGCAAGAGGAAATTGATTCTATGGCTAAGAATCATATTTGGGAATTAATAGACTTACCACCAGGACATAAACTAGTAGGTAAGAAATGAATTTTTAAAATTAAAAGCAAATCTGATGGTTCCATTAATAAGTTCAAGGCATGATTAGTAGCTAAGGGATACACTAAATAAGAAGGTGTAGATTATGATGAAACATTTTCTCCTGTGGTGAGATTTGCTTCACTCCATCTCATTTTAGCCATCGTAGCTCATCTAGATTTAGAATTGTTCCAAATGGATTTTAAGACTACATTTCTCAATGGAGAACTAGATGAGAAAATCTAAATGAATCAGCCTGAGGGTATTTAGATCGAAAGGGAAAGTAACAAGGTTTGTCACTTGAAACATTCTATGTATGGTCTGAAATAATCATCTAGGCAGTTGTACATTCATTTTCAAGAAACCATTTTGACTTTGGGTTTCTCGATGATAGACGATGACCATTGTGTGTGTGTCAAAAGGATAGACAATAAGATTCTCATCCTCACATTATATGTTCATGATATACTTTAGTTGGAAATGATAAATGCTACTAGAGACATACTTTCCTCTATCTTTGAGATGAAGGATTTGGGACCAGTTGAGTTTATATTAGGTGTCCAAGTCATTTGTGATTGATCTAAAAGATTCCTTACTTTGTCGCAAGAAACCTATATTAGGAATATTTTAGAAAGATTTCGAATACACAACAGTAAGCCTATTGATACTCCAATATAGAAGAGTTTTGTGCTTAGTGCTAAACAGTGTCGCACGACTAGGGAAGAGAGAAAAAGGATGACTAATGTTCCATATGCCTATAATTGGTAGCTTAATGTACACTATGTTGTGTACAAGACCTGATCTAGCCCATGCAATTAGTGTGGTCAGTCGTTATCAAAGCAACCCTGAATCTGCTCATTACATGATGACTTGAAAGGATCTTTTGCTATCTCCAAGGAATAACAGATTTATCTTTGTGTTATTATGGTGGAAATCTTCAATTATATGGTTTTGCCAATGCTAATGGGTCTATTGATAGAGATAGACATAATTCTATGTTGGCTTATTTATTTTTCCTTAGAGGTGGGACGATTTCATGGTAAACCAAGAAAGTGATTGAGTTTCATTATCTATGATGGAGTTGGAGTTTGTAGCCTGTACAATAGTAGTACAGTAGGCCATATGGTTAAGGAGATTCTTAGAGAATCTTGATGTGATGAAGCATGCAGATAAAGTTGTTACTATCTACTATGATAACACAACTGCTATCGCATATGCCAAGAATCCGAAGTACCATTGCAAAACAAAGCATATAGACACACAACTTCACTTCATACGTGATCATATTACAAAAGGTCGTTTGGTTTTAGAGTATATCCCAATGGGTGATATGGTTGTGGACCCGCTCACCAAGCCTATTCTAGGAGATTTGTTCCATAGGCATATTAATACTTTGCGATTTGAAGCACATTTAGGTGCAAATGATAAGTTCATTACTTGTTCTAAGAGTTATTGTATTTGTTAATTTTGTCTGTAAACATTTTATGGATGACATTGCATTACTTTGATGCAGTTATATAAACAATATGAAATTTGTTTTCTCTTATTCTACCATATGCATGCCTTATTACTTTGTGTATTATCTATAGCCCATATTTCAATAATAATAGCCACTAAGCATGTTGATCAACTCTTTCACATGAGTGATCTCCTTGATGCTTAAGTAGCAGGTAGGATGAGACTCTAGATGTATTGCTTTTGATCATGTTCATAAGTGATGGCCTTTGTGTAAAGATCGATATATAATTTTATGAGTTGCCTCAAATGAAAAGGGATGAGACTACTTGGTTAGTCGAATGTAGAGAATTTTCACACCTCTATATAGCCTAGGACAACCAAATGTAAGTTAGACAAGAAGATGTTTATGTAACACCTATCTTGAAAAATGAGCAGGTCAAATGTGAGTGGGAGTATTTGGACAAGGTCCGTATAGTGTTTAGAGCATGGCTAACCTAAGTGAGAGCCCCACCATGGCATGCATTTCATACTATATGTGTTTAATCGACCAATTTAAAGGAGTGACCGAATAGATCCCCGCTTCGATACTGCATGAGCCTTGTGGATTGTTTGAATCCTATTAATACCCTCAGGAATTTTAGTCTATGTCATGAAATTAAAACTTGATGTTGCTACCTTAGCCTACATTTGAGGAGTATATCGAATGCAGTTGAGTTAAGATGAATTGGCATGAGATTCTAGAGAAAAATTATATGATTTACATAGTTGGTTTGTAGCTCATTACCCGGGCAATCAGATGACTATTCGTTGTTTAGTATGTCATGAGTACAAACAAACAAAGATGATTCAAACACGCTCATGTTTAGTGATTGAGGGATCAGAGGTGTTTGAATCTTGTGAGATGTGATAATTTGGGGTATAACAAGATTTCATAAGGTAGCTACTATGTTAGATTGATGATGGCTTAATATAGTGCTCCTTAGCTTTTTATTTTCTCATTTTTGTCACACGGTTCATTTTCCTGTATGAAGAGATAAGATTGGTTTTGAATGCTGGCTAAATAATGGTGTATACTATGTGGGTGTGTATGAGTGGGAGTTGTTGCATGGTATTAACATCGTATATGTCCACACCCATTGTTGGGGTGAACACACAAGTTGCATTGGGAGAGTGCTTTACTAATTGCTTTAGGATTCTAAAAGATAAGTTCTTTTAGAAAAAATAAAACCCTTTTTTGCTATATAAAGTAAGTTGCAAGAAAAAACCTAGTATGGCTAACTCTCACCTTCTCTCTCCAAAGAGCTAGTGCATTCTCTAGGTTTTCAATTTGAGTTCTCTAGGATCATCATCACCGTCCTTGGGATTTAGAACATGCTTTCTATTGTAGACTCTAGTAGCTTGCACTTTATTTAAGTAAGTCTTCCATAGAACGATTCAAGTTCCAATCACATCAAAGTAAAAGAGGTAAGTCTTCTACTCACGATCCTTCAATATCATATGTTGATTAATTATATTTTTTCCGTCAAAAACTTACCATTTCAAAGACTTAGCATAAAACGATAATTATGCATTTAAGCTTGCTGAAATTATTGATCCATTTAAGTAAACCATGTTAAAATGCCCAAGTTGAATTTACATTGTCTTAACCCTTTTAATGGTGTCATGGTCATTTTTGAATAATAGTACGAGTCAGACACAATCCTCTCGTGAGTTATCTTTTGAAAGGAGAAGCAAGTCATCGACCTCTCCCTAACAAGTATGGAAAGTCAACATCATATGATTATCTTTGAAAAATATGTAGGTGGAGCTAGCAAAGATAAGGTGCCATGAGCATTACTTCAACCAAAAGTCATTTGAGATAACAACTCGAGAAATGTAATTCGCCTATATGAACGAATGTCTTCCAATTATTATGATCTCCATGGACATGGTTTTCATATAGAAGCTATTATGTTGCATGGATCCCATTTAAGTATGCATACAAGAGCTCAATTTAGGTGACTTAAATTTAATGGACATGGAGCCATGCAAAAATCAGAAGTACATTTTTCCAAATCATCATAATAATTCAAAGAATGCATCCAATGGTGAAGGCAAGCTTATTCCAAGAATGCCCCCAATGGTGAAGGTAGGCTCATTCCAAAAATGCCCCTAATGGTAAAGGCAGGCTTATTCAAAGAATGGCCCCAATGGTGAAGGCAGATTCTTCCCAAAATGCCCCCATTGGTGAAGGTGGGCTCATTTTCGAAAATACCCTCATTTGTGAAAGTGAGCATTCCTAAAATGCCCCCAATGGTAAAGGCAAACTCTTCTTAAAATGCTCCTAATGGTGAAGGTAGGCTCATTCTAAGAATGCCCTCAATTGTGAAGGCAATCTCATTCCAAGAATGCCTCTAATGGTTAAGGTAGGCTCTTCCAAAAATGCCCCAAATAATGAAGGCAGGCTCATCCCAAGAATGCCCCTAATGGTAAAGGCGGACTCATTCAAAGAATGCCCCCAATGGTGAAGGTAGGCTCATTCCTAGAATGCTCCCAATGGTGAAGGTGAGTTCTTCCCATAATGCCGTTATTGGTTTAGGTGAGCTCATTTCCAAAAATACCCTCATTGGTGAAGGTAAACATTCCCAAAATGCCCCTAGTGGTGAAAGTGGGCTCTTCCCAAAATGCCCACAATGGTGAAGGCAAGCTCATTTAAAGAATACCCCTATTGGTGAAGGTAGGCTTATTCCAACAATGCCCCCAATGGTGAAGGCAGGCTCATTCTAAGAATGCCTCTAATGGTGAAGGCAGGTTCTTTCCAAAATGCCCTTATTGGTGAAGGTGGGTTCATTCCTAAAAACACCCTTATTGGTAAAGGTAAGCATTCCAAAAATACCCCCAATGGTGAAGGCAAGCTATTCTTAAAATGTCCCCAATGGTAAAGGCAGACTCATTCCAAAAATCCCTCTAATGATGAAGGTAGGCTAATTCCAAGAATGCCCCCAATGGTGAAGGCAGGCTCTTCCCAAAATGCCCCATTGGTGAAGGTGAGCTCATTTCCAAAAATACCCTCATTGGTGAAGGTGAGCATTACCAAAATGCCCCCAATAGTGAAGGTAAGCTTTTTCTAAAATGCCCCCATTGGTAAATGTGAGCTCATTTTCGACCCTATTGGTGAAGGTGGATATTCCTAAAATACTCCCGCACGTGAAGGTGGACTCCAAGCCTATAAATCCCCCTCACTTGCTCTTGCCACATATAAAATTTCTCTAAACTAGAGCTTTGAGGACTCTTCAAGAGGTTGGTGTCGCCACTAACTGGCCATTGGTAATTCTTCCTTGTGCCTGAGGGCACTTTGCTATGGCCCCACCATGGTATACACGTGAGTCTCACCCATATTGTGGTAATAGTGGGTCCTACATGGACAATAAGATACTACTGGATTGAACAATTAAAATACACTAAAACCTTTTAAAACACTAATTAAGCCCTGAAAATGGTAGAGTCGCTTTGGAAAATAACCCATAAAATCAGGAAAATAATGACATGTTCCCCACCCATTATCTTAAATTAATTAAAGGATTGTTATTAGTACTAATTATTATAATTAATATTAATCATAATTAGACTTAATTAACTCAAAGTATAATTAGGCTTAATTCATGTAACATATTTCTACGATCTCTCATAGGTTAATGGCAGAGATTGCCAGCTTTTGGTTTTCTACAGGATATTGGACTAGGTCACTGAGTCATGACTCAGTCTAGGATTGATTCACTAAGTCATGACTCACTGAGTCACTAAGTCTAGAACTGGGTCACTGAGTCATGACTTATTGAGTCATTGAGTCATGACTCACAGAGTCAAACCTTAGCAAAATCAATCAAATGACAAATCTTTTTGTTCCATTTTATGTTCTTCTTTTTGTACTTGTTACATAAATGTTAAACCCAACATGAAAGATTCCAACCTTCATCTTTAAGGAAAAGCAATGCTAATGCATTTTAGAGACTATATTCTTTTCTTTGACTAACTAAATCTTTCTTTTGCATTATGTAGATCTTTATGCATTCGAGTTTCTTCCAAGTGGTGGCTTCTTTATTAACTCCCCAAGAAAGTTTGATAGGAGTGTCCCTCACTCCTTCATTATGGTGCTAACTAGCCCAGCATTAGTGATATACAAAAGGGAGTCAGCTCCAATTCCTCCCTCACTAAAGGCCGCTCTAGCAGTTTCAAAGACTGTTCCAATAGAGCCTAAGGTTGTTCCATCAATGAGAAGGGCTATTCCCACAATCCCAACCTCCATGAACAACAATTAGGTTGGAGAGAAGAAGCATAAGACGAACAAAAGACAAAGGAGGAAGGTTGTTCCTCTCCCTACTCCTTGAGTCATCGAAGATGAACCTGTCTCCAATATTGCTCCGAGAAGCCCCAAAATTAGAAGCAATTAGGCTTCTTCCCACATCAAGTAGAAGATGAAGGTGGTAGCCCTCCATGTCCCCAAGATGGTGAAGGGGAGGCAAACACAAGCTCCCTTTGATCCCAACATGCTGACCATTTTGGAAGATATGCATTGTGCAAGACTCCCAAACATTGTGCATAGCCTTTAGAGAAACTAGGAGAAGGCTGGCAAGAAAGAACAAGTTTAAGAAGAAGTCAACTCGCAGGTTGATCATTCAAGAGAAGAAAGAAGGATGGAATCATTCAAGAGAAGAAAGAATGATGGAAGCTACCATTCAGAAGGTATACTGCAATGAGAAGAAAGTCATCCCCTCCTTAAGAAGGTTGTCCTGGTAAATCTCTCTTGTTCTTAGAGGAGAGAGATTGATAGGACAGGTACCCTTCAAATGTTGAGAAAAGGAATTAAAGGTATAAAAAAAAGAGAGAGAAAGAAGGGCTAACTCCAGCAGCCCAAAGAAAAGAGAAAAAAAAAAGGAAGGTGCAGCCCATCAGTGTCTGCACCACTTCAGTTGACAGGGACTTGTTACCAGCTGGTGGTGCTGTCGTGGGCACACCAAATTTAGAACCTTGCTCCAATCTAATTTTCTGTAGTAGTGTGAGTAAGGGT
>JAYJMB010000003.1:157628-169426 GCA_036873735.1 Pouteria campechiana
TCACATTGGGAGTGAGTCAAGTGGAGCCAAAACCCCACCATGCCAGGAAGGCTCCGTTACAACACCAAGGCTCCACCATGCCACCAAGGCTCTGCCATGCTAGTTGTGCTCTGCAATGCCAGACTCTCCCCAAAATGGTGAATGTATTCTCTCTCTCCAAAATGGTGAAGGTAGGCTCTCTACAAAATGGTGAAGGCAGGATCTCTCCACAAAATGGTGAAGGTAGGCTTTCCCCCCAAAAGGTGAAGGCAGGCTCTCCATAAAATGTTGAAGGCAAGCTCTCTCTCCAAAATGGTGAAGGCAGTCTCTCTTCACAAAATGGTTAAGGCAAGCTCACCCCTAAAAAGGTGAAGGCAGGCTCTTCATAAAATGGTGAAGGCGAGCTCTCCCCCAAATGGTGAAGGCGGGCTCTCCCCTAAACGGTGAAGGCAGACTCTCCACAAAATGGTGAAGGCAGACTCTCCCCCAAAATGGTGAAGGTAGGCTCCTCCCAAAATGGTGAAGGTAGGCTCCATTTCCCTAATTGCCCTCTTGGGAGGAGGTGGACATTCCTAAACTACCCTTGGAGGTGAAGGTAAGCTTCATTTCCCAAATTGCCCTCTTGGGAGGAGGTAGGCATTCCTAAACTACCCTTGGAGGTGAAGGCGGACTCTAAGTCTATAAATACCCCTCTCTCTTCTTAAAAGGGAGAGAATTTTATGAAGAAGTTTGGAAGAGTCTTCAAGAGGCAAGTGTCTCCCTTGACACTAGTGGCCAAAGGCCACTAGTAATTTTCCTAGTGCCCCAGACCACTCTACCATAGCCCCACCATGGTACACATGTGGGTCCAACCCACGCTGTGGTATGGTGGATCCTGCATAATTAATGGACAACGGGGTAATGTTGAATTGGATACTAAAACCTGTTAAACCTTGATTAAATCCTATAAATGGCAGATTACCTCTGAAAATGCCCCACAAAATAGAAAAATGATGATATTGTCTTAAATTAATTAAGAGCCATCATTAGCTTTGATTGTTGTTATTAGTATTAATCATAATTAGGCTTAATTAACTCAAAGTATAGTTAGGCTTAATTTATGCAACCTGACTCTATGATCTCTCATAGGATAACGGCAGAGATCGCCTGCTTTCAGTTTTTCATGGGATATTGAAAAATACTATTCACCAACTTATTCAAAAGCCTAAGTGTAGGATCGAGTCACTGAGTCATGATGCACCAAGTCATTGAGTCTTAACTCACCGAGTCAAACCTTAGTAAACACCACTTACCAACTCATTCAAAAGCCTAAGTCTAGGATTGAGTCACTGAGCCATGACTCACCGAGTCAAACCTTAGCAAATACTATTCACCAACTCACTCAAAAGCTTAAATCTAGGGCATGACTCACTGAGTTAGCAAACACTAATCACCAATTCATTTAAAAGCCTAAGTATAGGACTGAGTCACCGAGTCATGTCTCACTGAGTCAAACTTTACCAATCATCATTCACCAACTCATTCAAAAGCCTAAGTTTAAGACCGAGTCATTGAGTCATGATTCACTGAGTCAAAACTTAGCAAAACCACTTTAAATGAGCTAAATTCAGTCATCCTAGTCCTATTCTTCCTAAGCTTCTCATGGGTAATTGAGAGAGTTGAGTTAAATCCAGTCTACCTAGCCCACTCTTCCTAAGCTTGTCATGGGCAATGTGAGAAAGCCGAACTAAATCTAGGTTACTTATTTTTTTTTTGGTCTCTTTCAGGTTTAAATATAATAGAGATCACCTAATCCTGAGTCCTTATAAGATATACTAATTGGGTTGCAAACCACCTACTGTCTCTATAGTTTTTTATAGTCTAAACAATAAAAATTGCTTGATCTTAATTCTGCTCAGGACAAACCAACTAGATCAAAATATTCATTCTTTAGGTTAGCCCAGTGTCTAGCAACCCAGTCTAGAGCCATGTCATCCTATCCGCCCATTGGCTTAACACAACCCACTAAAACTCAAGTCATCACAATGTATTCAACGATCCCAAAGACAACACATATTTATTTTGAGAGAGTGTGTGTTTTATTTTTGGGTCTCTAATATGCATTATACTTTCTTTTTAATCAAGAATTTTCTCTCATTGTGGAGATGTAATTAGGGCCACTTATGGTCTGGGATGTGACTATGCAATTTTCTGATGTATATAGCAAGTGTAATCAATTGAGGATAATTAATAAAAATGAAAATTTTTTGATACATTATGACAAATCTCTTTTTGTTGTTCCATTTTTATTTTCCTCTTTTTGTACTTGTTACAAAAATGGTAAACCCGACGTGAAATATCTTATTTTCATCTTTAAGGAAAAGTAATGCTGATGCATCTTTGAGACCTTATTTTTAATAGAACTGACTAAGTTCTTCTATTGATTTGGTAGATCTTCGGTCATTTTTTGTATTCACTCTCTCTTTTTCAAAAGTCACTTTTAATGTCTAGATCACTTGCATTTAGATTTCTGCTAGGTGGCGGCTTCGCCATCAACTCTCTACAGAACTTTGATAGGAGTGTCCCTCATTCCTTTATCATAGTGTCAACTAGCCTAGCACCGATTATCTATAAAAGAGAGTCAACTGCCTTGATTCTTGCCTCATCTAAGGCTGCTCTAGCAGCAACCAAGGCTGCTTCCACTGTTTCAACCTCTAGCAACAATGAGGTTGAGAAGAAACATAAGAAGAATAAAAGGCAAAGGAGAAAAAAGCTATTTTCCCTCATGCTCCTAGAATAGTTGGAGACGAGCTTGTCTTCAATGCCACTTCAAACTCCTTCAAGATTGGGAGTACTCAGGTCTCTACTCCCACAATGCAGAAGAAGGTTGCTGCTTTCAATCTCCCCAATGCAATCAAGGGGAGGCAGACAAAAACTCCCATCAATCCCAAACATGGTGATCACCTTAGGATACGTGCATTGAGCGAGACTCCTAAAGGGTGTGCTCATCCTTCCAAAGGAACCGGGAGGAGCAATGAGTCTAAGAAGAGGTCAATCCATAGGTTGACTATTCAAGAAAATAAGAAAGAATGGAAACTACCTTCCGAGAAGCACATTGCAACAGTAGCAATACCATCTCCATCCCAAGATGACTGTCTGAGTGATAATATATTTGTTGTCCTAACAAATCTCTCTTGTTCTTAGAGGAGAAAAATTGATAGGACAGGTACCCTTCAAATACCAAAAAAGGCATCAAAAGTAGAGAAAAGAGAAAGAAGGAATGACTCTGCTAGCCCAAATAAAAGAGAACAGAAGAAGAGAAAGGTATAACCCATTAATGTCTGCACTACTTCAGCTAACAGAGATTCGTCACTAACAGTGCCTAGCCCACCTCATCTAAGGATGCTTACAAGTTCAATGTCTAGGCTTATGGTACCTCCCCCAACGTCCCATTCTTTGTCAGAAGACAGTGGGAGAGAAAATCAGGAGTCCACATCTTCTCACCAATTGATGCATACTCATCAAACTTTTTTGATAGTTACATCATACATGACTGAGGATAATCCTGTTGCTACATCCATAGAAGAGATAACTAAATGATTGGAGTAACTAGAGGATGAAAATCAGCATTTATGAGAATTATCTATGCAATAAAATGCCAGCTAAACTTTCAATTCTGGTCAACTTTTCAATACTATGCATCATCTCAATGCTCCATCTATGAGAATGGTTATGCCACTTTGATCATTTGTCTTTTATCCACCAAGAGGGGACCCTATAGGGGAGGAAGGCTCACCCCTTATTTCCCCAATTGCCTCGCCTCAACAATTACCTAATATTAATCTCAGTGCATAGCCATTTGGTGCAAATGTTCAACCACAATAATTCAATGCAAGTGCGCAGGCACCACCATGTTAGATGAAGATGGATTCAATGGCCCATTTCAACTAGATGATGAACAATTGGATGGCTCAAAAGTACATAAACTTGCCTTCTCAAATGCTTAACATATATCATCAGCCTTATCCTTTGAAAATTGAGAATGAGTTATTCCTGCCGGACTTCAAAATTATAGATTTTCATACATTTGATGGAACAGATGATCATTAACACCACCTGACCCTCTTCAATCTTAAGATGAGAAACTACACCAAATATCACAACCTTTATTTAAGATTGTGATTCATCCCTCAAAAGGCCCATATTCTAATGGTACTTGACGCTACCCACCGGATCAGTCAAAACTGGAAATGACATGTAAAACCTGTTCCTGGCCAGATTCTTTGTGACCAAGAAAGATATCACATTGGAGGATCTCACCCTCATGAAGCTAAGGGATGACGAACCAATGGAGAAATTCATCTCTTGCTGGCAGAAAGAAGCTAGCAAATGTGAGGCAACCTTAACAGAGGAGTATACCTATGCCACAATGGCATTAAGGTCAACCTCATGATTTTGGTGAATGAGCAGATCACCACCTTTCGAGTACTAGCCAATGAGGCAAGTCGAAAGGAACGCTCCCTCTCTCTCTCTCTGGAAAAAGCAAAGTCCAGGATGATAAGCAAAAGGAAAGTATCTTTCGACTTAAGAAGAAAGAACTAGAAAAAAGGAAAACTGAACATTTTTGTCAACACTATTGAGACCAAAACTGATGGTAATAACAAACACCCAAAGAACAGGGAGACCCCATAGCCAAAATACTAGTATTCTGATAAGGAGGTGGTACCAATTCTATTAGGGCTCATTCAATCAAGCAATATAAAGCTACCAAAACCCTTATTCTTAGCGAAAGCAGATAAGGTAAATCATCCCCTATACTTCCATTACCATCGAGGTATCAATCACTCGATGATTAAATGCAAGATAATAAGGAGAATTATTAACCATTCCATGAAGAGTAGAATTATTACATCAAAGAAGGGTGCACAGGTGACATCCAACAACATATCGGTAAAAGAAATTCCCAATGTAGCAATGCTGGAACAAGAATTTGATCGTCACTTCCCTAAAACCTCTAGCCAAGAGGTGCAGAGAGAAATCATAGTTGATGATGAAGGTTGGGATCTTGTTTGCCCAAAAGACATCTCATAGGTCCTATCAATTAAGTGCAAGGGATGGAATCGTTAGATTAAGCATGCAAAGCAAAAAGAAAGGGAAGAGTGCTTGAAGGATTTATTCTCATATCTCGAAAGAATACATTGTTGGCCATCATGGTTCCAACCATAAATCATTGGAGAATACCTCCAGCCCAACAGGCTCAAATCTTTCTATAAGAAAATGGTGGGAAAAAAGAAGAGAAAAGTCTACCTTGATCAAGAGTGCCCAGAACTTTATGCTTGGGGGCCATCACTATTGCTTTCGTCAGCTGCAGATGAAGTATGGGCGGCATTTTGGGATAATTTACTAGACTTAGGAATTGAGAATAACCCAACCTCTGATGAAGATAATCCATTTGAATATCCAGTAATGGCATCTTGTTATCACATTGGTGAAGGCAAACCTCCACAAGCCAGCCAAACAGGAAGCAAGAATGTTCTCATAGAAGGCGTGATTGCCGAAGGGAGCATCGGTGTCAAGGGTTCATAATATTCAATGTTGGTGATTCGCCGACTACACACCTCCTCTGCTATGCTGATGAGTGTTGTGGAGAAAATCTAGACCTTGCAAAAATGTATCAAAATTTTAAAAACTCACTTTCTCAGGAAGTGAAGAAGAACTGGCTCTGAACTTTGGTGGTACAGGGCATTGAGGAGTGGGTCCCCTTATAAGATAAGTTTCTGCTATGCTTTCTTTTGAAAAGAAATGAAGGGATCAGGAAGTCCCTTACTAACTAGGACCAACATTTTGGGAAAAATACAACCAATTATATTCACAAATGAAGAGAAGCTGCTTAGAGTGATCCACAATCATTTGATTGCCGAAGGTAGAAGAAATCCATCTTTGCCTAGCAAAGAGAGCCTATTTTTACCATTGAATGCCATCTATCTTCATAGAGGCCTTCAACTAGGCCAAAAAGAAGAAGATGAAGGCGATGGATGACCCACCAAAGGAACGAGTGTTCATAGAATTGCACATTGCAAGGGTCCTTGAATACTTACATTACATGATTAAGGACAGTTTCAGAAATTAAGCAAATTCGTTCCCATGATGAATTTATTCAAAGAAGGTTACAGGCTATAATGAGACACTTATTCTAGTATCAAGCCTTAGTGCGAATGATATCCTAGAATGAGGCATATGCAATCAGGAGCTTCCCACTTTCATTAGTTGGCAATAATCATGCCCTAAAGTGGATCGCGATGTTGCCAACAAAATCATTCAAATCATGGGAGGTGTTGACTAAAGCATTTATACACAGATATTATTACTACACTTATCAGTTCTCTAAGGCATAAGTGCAAGGAATTCATCCCCTTAAAGGGGAACATCTTTATGATTTTGCCTTAAAATGATGTAATATTTACCTTTATTACCATGTTTTGCGAGAAGAAAAGTGCCTAATATGGGAATGCATTATCGCATTAGGAAAGACTTTTCCATTACCCAAAGAGGTACCTACTTTATACCTTGGGCTACTCAAGTTGCTAATGCAAGAGCCATCAGAACCTATGGAGGTATCTTGCAACATGACCAACATCATGCTAAATGAAGAGAATGCTCCACAAGAAGCATCTGAATCACCTGAAGCAATGGTTGTGTTGCGGTCCCGGAAGAATATAACTTAGGACAAAGGAAAGGTACCAATGCAAGAAGAGCCAATGCGTAGAGTTCCTTGTCCCCCTATTGAAGAAAGGGAAGTTCTTGATCTCATAAATAAACCTGAATATGATATTGTTGCTCACATGCACAGAATCCCAGTAAGACTAAGTATATACAACATGCTATAGCTCTCTAAGGAGTCTCAACAAGTGCTCATAAATGCGTTGGTAGATGAGTCCATCAAGGACCTACACTTAGGAGAGGTTGCTAATATGATTGAATGCAATTAAAGCATTACTTTCATAGATGATGACTTATTGCTTGGAAGTACAGAGCATAATCGTCCATTATTTGTAAGTGGTGATCTAGCGGAAGAAAGGATTAACCGTATCATGCTGGATCTAGGATCTGTGGTGAATATTATTCCACTCAAAGTATTGAAATGTATTGGGATGTGCCCATCCGTTATCAAAAGTAGCACTTTGGTGATTCAAGGCTTTAACCAAGAGAGTCAAAGGACTATAGGGACTATCACCTTGAGTCTTAATATTCAAGGATTTCTCGCAAAGGTCAATTGTCATGTCATTAATGCGCTAACATCCTACAATTTGTTGCTCGGAAGGCCATGGCTTCACAGATACCTAGTCATGACATCCACGGTGCACCAATGCTTTAAGTTCTACCAGGATGGCATAATAAGGCGCATATCAGCTGATGTACATCCATTTATAATTTCAGAGGGGTTCTTATCAGAAGCCCAATATTATGAGCTGATAACAAATGAATTAGAGCAGCCAAAAGAATTGGCCAAGCCAACTGCGGATAGAAGGTGACAAACATTTGTTGTTAAAAGACAAGGGTCCACATCCCAAGGACCATCATTACAAGCTTTACTTCCACAGGCAGTTCCATTCCTGATGGTTCCACCACCAATGTCTTCACACTTTGAAATTGTGACAAGCATCTCACAAGAAAACAAGTTAAAACTCATGAAAGAACTGGATGTGCTCCAAGTAGATGATGATGATGAAGATAGGTTACCGGTTCAACATCCGCAACCATCGCAACACCTAGTCACTCTTACCCCAGCACCAGCTCCGCCAATTTAGAATGTGTTCAACTGGAGGCTAATTGTAAATTCCTCAACTCCATAATCTTTTACCTTTCAGGCTGGAATGTCAACACCAAGACCGCTTGGAAGATGACGTGGAAGAGGGATGGCCAGGACATCAATAGGTAGGGGGCAAGTCATACCCCCACCAGCAGAACTTCATGAGAATCAAGTTACAAACTTTTCGAGCTTATATGTCGCCACAAACTCCTCCAACATTATCACCTTTAGTGTTAAGCTACTCTCAAGTAGTCTCAAAGCCAACATAGTCTTTGCATTTCAATATTAACACTGGAAACCCCAATCAAGCAAAATAAGAGACATCCTCAATCTCAACACCAAAAGCATTAAATGAAAAATCGAAGGAGGAAAATTATAATCCATGTTGGTCGAGTATAATTAACCACTAACTTAACTGGCTAAGTCAAAAATCATTCAGGGCGAACAACCTGAACAGTCCCAAGCAAAAAAAGGAAGATTAGTATTCAATGAGATGGGCTTACCCTATGGATAATGTCATACTTCTGATCTTCTACCCGAGAAATTCCTGTCTACCAAAAAGTTTTAGAAATTCAGTAAGGGATGCAAAAGGATGATTGACCTTCTCGACATTTATTCTGATGGTCCCCTCATCTCAATTCCAATCAAAGGAAAGGTAACAGGTTTTCGGTATTTAAGAGATCAAACAAGTCTTGTTGCGGACTATGATATTGACATGGATAGTGATAAGGAATATACCTCAGATTGCTTCTGTGTGAGTATCAGGTCGACTATTAGTCCCACTATGTAGGACTTTTAGTCAGCTCTTACTAAGTCCAAGACATTAAAAACATCATCCTCCTTATCAACAATTGCACATTGCTACATGGTTTTCACCTCTCACCATGCATAAACAAAAGAGGAAGAATCTAAGTTCGATGATAAAGAATCACAAATAAATTTGGAGAGACCTGATGATACAAACGACAAAGAAGTCATTGATGACCTATAAATTCCCAAATCAAAGTCGGAATGGTGAGTGAGACTCATGAGTCCGATCACAAGCTAGACCATGACCATTCAGAGGAAGAAGAAGATAATGACTCCGATTGTTCCTTAAAAGAAATAACTTATTGCATAGCTCTGTCAAGACTAGAAGATGGTGGACAACCAACAATCGATGCACTTGAAGAGTTCAACTTAGGTATAGATGAAGATAAGTGCCTTACCTTAATCGCCAAATCCTTGCTAGAATATGAAAAACAATTGCTAATGGATCTTCTCAGGAAATTCAAAAATGTCTTTGCATGGACGTACTCTAAAATGCTTGGGTTTATCCGGATATCGCCATGCATTCTTTACATATCTCACTAAGCAAATGTCCAGTAAAGCAAGCACCAAGGAAGTTCAGACTTGACTTGGAGCACCGGATCATTAATGAGATGAACAAGTTGCTAGAAGCCAACTTCATCCAAGAAATCAAATTCACAAGATGGATCTCCATTGTTGTCCTAGTAAAGAAAAAGAATGAGCAAATATGAGTTTGTGTTGATTTCTACAATCTCAATGAAGCCTGTCTGTAAGATGAGTTTCCACTGCCACATACGGAACTCCTTATCGAAAATACATTGCTCTATGACACATTCTCATTCATGGATGGTTACTCTGGCTACAACCCAATCAAGATGGCGCTAGCAGACGAGGCTTCCACTGCATTTCACACTCCAATGGGCATCTTTTGCTATAAAGTTATGCCATTTGGATTAAAGAATGCAGGAGCTACTTATCAAAGAGCTATGCAAGTTATTTTTCATGACATGCTTCACAAACATGTTGAATGCTATGTCGATAATTTGGTGGTAAGATCCAATGGTTCTGATCAACACTGTGAGGATCTATGCACCATCTTTGTATGGCTCAGGAAAAACAAACTACGTATGAACCCACTCAAATATGCATTTGGAGTTGGGTCAGGCAAGTTCTTGGGATTTATTGTCCTTCATCGAGGAATCAAGGTGGACTCATAAAAAGCAGAAGCAATCAAAAACATGCCTCCTCCAAGGAATATAGATGATTTAAGGAGCTTACAAGGTAAGCTATCTTATATTAGAAGGTTTGTTGCCAATTTAGTGAGAAGATATCAACTATTTCACTGGCTAATAAAGAAGGATGTGGCCTTTGTTTGGAACATAACTTACCAAAAAGCCTTTGATACCAGCAAAGAATTGCTCAGCAACCCACCAGTTTTGCCTGCACCAGCCAAGAGTAAACCACTTATTTTGTACATCTCCATGAGTGAGCAATCACTGGGGGTATTCCTCACAAAAGAAAATCAAGATGGTAAGGAGCAAGCATTGTACTACCGTAGCCATCGGTTGATTGATGCAGAATGCAACTATTCTCTGATCGAAAAGGCATGCCTTGCCTTGGTGTTTGCAGCTCAAAAGTAAAGACATTATTTCCTTGCTCATGAGATCCGATTAATTTCTAAAGTGGATCTGCTCAAGCTCTTGATCACTCATCCCATGCTATCAGGACGGTTGGCAAATTGGCCATTACTATTATCAGAATTTGATATCATCTTTATCTTATAAAAAGTGGTAAAAAGACAAGTCCTAGCTAACTTCTTGGCAGCTCATCCAGTCAATGAAGAAGTCGTTGTGCAAAAATATTTGCCAAATGAAGAAGTATTCATTTCCCAAGTCAACACTCCTTGGCAAATGTACTTTGATGGTGCTACCAAAATTGTTGGTACTGGTATTGGAATTGTCTTCATTTCACCTCAGAAAGTCATCCTCCCATATTCTTTCTATTTGGGAAAGAATTAGACCAACAATGAGGTGGAGTATGAGGCATTGGTGTTAGGATTGCAAATTGCTCTCAACTTTGGCATTATAAAATAGGATATCTTTGGTGATTTAGAATTGGTGGTTTGATAATTAATTATTGAATATGAAGCTCGCCAGCCCAGTTTACACCAATATTATGATATCGCACAAGGGCTATTGGATCAGCTTTTTCAAGTCAGCATCGAGCATATTCCAAGAATCAAGAATATCATTGCTAATGCTTTAGCAAACTTGGCAACCAATTTAGTAGTTGTTAGAGGCCAAGAATTCATTAACGAAGTTGAGCAACGAAGCCGCATTCCTAACTCATATGATGAGGAGACTAATAAGCGAGTGAAACGTGTAACCTGCATGGAACTAATGGTGGATGATTGACAAATCCCGTACATCAACTACCTGGAATATGGAATCCTCCTAAAAAATTTGCAGGAAAGATTAGCCCTAAGAAAAAGAGCTACTCGATATATGTATCACAATAATACACTGTATCGCCAACCATATGATGGACTCTAGCTCTGTTGTCTTAATGGGAAAGAGATTCAATATGCACTCATGCAAGCATATTCTAGTAGATGCGGCGGCATCTATCTGGTCAAAGATTGTACAGACGGTCAAATGCGTAGGATACTACTGGCCTATCATGGTCTCAGACTCACTGTAATTTGCCAAATTATAACTCCAATGTCAGCTTTATGGGGATATTTGATACATACCACCATCAGAGTTGGTACTTACAAGTATCTCTTGGTCATTTATATGGTGGGAATTTAACATTATTGGCCCAATCAACCCTCCATCTTCCAAGGAATATGCCTACATTCTAGCAGTAACGATTGCTTCTCCAAATGGACAGAAGTTGACTCATATAAGAGAGTCAGAGCCAAAGAAGTAATTGAGTTCATCAAATTCAAGATTGTGTATATGACAACCCTTACTAAATTACATCAAACAATGACACTCCATTCAGGAATAAAGAAATGGAAATATTTTGCCAAAAGTAAGGCATCAAACATGTGTTCTCTACACTGTATCATCCACAAGGAATGGCCAAGCGGAAGTGTTCAACAAGGCAATCCTAAGGATTAGAAAAATAACAACAGATAAGCACAAGCAGAAATGACATCTCGAATTGCTAGAGGCGCTTTGGGCTTATCGCACTGCTTACCGGACAACAACCAATGCAACTTTATATTCTTTGGTGT
>JAYJMB010000003.1:169526-190597 GCA_036873735.1 Pouteria campechiana
CGAATTGCTAGAGGCGCTTTGGGCTTATCGCACTGCTTACCGGACAACAACCAATGCAACTTTATATTCTTTGGTGTAATTGCCATCATTAAAAATTACAATGCACTCAGGGTTGACAACAGATCAACAAGCCAAGTTGCGATTCAAGGAGCTTGATGCTTTGGATGAAAAGTGACTATAAGTCAAACAAAAGATCAAGTTATACTAATCCCACATAGCCGAGGCATATAACCAATCTGTTAAACACTAAGCTTATCATCCTGGTAATCTAGTTCTCAAACTAAAGACTGAACTAATGGCGGGTGGCAATTTAATTGGCAAGTTTGAGTCTAAATGGGAAGGTCCTTACATCATCCAAGAAGCCTACGCTAATGGCTCATACAAGATTACAAATAGTAATGGCATAGGAGAACTACCTATTAATGGAAATTTTTTAAAGTGTTACTATGCATGAAGCCGGGAAGGAGCAAACACTGGGAGCATTTGCTTCCCCCTTTCCTAACTCTTACAAATGTCCTTCAAAGAATCTAGTCTGTATGCATAGATTCAATTATCACTATGCGTGAAATGTGCAAAAAGGAAAACATATCTTTTTATTTCACACAGGTTTAACACTTACAAATCTTCCCCATCTTGTTGAAGATCATCTAAATCTATTCCAGGGAATTTCCTAGAAATCTTCTTCTTACAGGAATTAAAGGCCTACCTAAAATATTCAACCATTTGTTGAAGCAATATCTCTCAGTATTTAGGTTTTGTAGCGAGTTGCTCCAAGCATAATTGGTGGATTCAAGTAAACTCTATAACATGCTGCTCTCTCAACATGATAGCCTCCTATCACAGAGAGTCCTTTCGCCCAGTAGCTTCTACCTCCACTCTGGCCAGTTGCTCCACCTTTACGTCGGTAGCCACAACAACAGCATCACGTTCGACCTCTGCCTTCAGAAGGCATTCCTCAGCCTCCTTCTGTGCAAGCACCACAGCAGCCTCTACCCTAAGAAGGGAATCCTTAGCCTCCTTTTATGCGAGCACAACATCATCATGCTCAGCTTCCAACTTCTTAAGGGCATCCTCAGCTTCCTTCTGTGCAAGCACCATAGAGTCCCGGCTCGCCAGAACCTCATCTTCCCTGACTTTAAGTTTGAAAGCGGTCACCTCCAGTTTGTTGAAATGGACCCACTCCTCTTTTAACTCTGCCATTGCAATGGAAACTCAACAATGACGGCGTCCCCTTGCTCTTGAGTGGCCACAAGCTATTACATTACAAGCTCCATCCGATCAATGAAGCCCTGCCTTCTAATTACATTCCACACGACATCCAGGGCAGAATCCACTAGCAAGCCGTCCCATTTGCATGCATTAGCTTGGGAATGGTCTTGGGGGCAGGCAAGCTTGGTAACAAAGACAACCGTCATCGTTGGGTTTTCCAGTAGGGACATTATTGGTGTCATCCCAGTAGGAGTAGTACTGACTGAAGTGGAAGGTTGGGAGAAGCTTAGACTTGCAAAAGCAACAGTCTCGCTAATGAAGTTGGATCCGAGAGCTAACGCCAACCCATTCGAACTTCAAGCCTCTCCTCAGAAATGCTAAGCAAGAGAAGCCAGGCTAAGGCCAGAGTATGGATGCTTCAAAGCACTAGACAACTGGTCAGAAAAAAATAAACCTACAACCAGGCTAAAAGAAAAAAGTTCTTTCAAAGAAACATGTTAGCACCTTCTTATCAATAATATATATAAAGTGGGCGAGAGAGACACTCACCTACAAAAGCAGTAGAAGGACAGGAGACAACAGCAGAAGAGGCCTCAACAACTACTAAAGTTTCTTGCATCCTCACAACCACTAGCCTCTCCCATACCTCTTCCATCTTCTCAACAAAAGCCTCTACAGATCCCCTAACTGCAATCTCTTCAGAGCAGCCACCGGAGTAGCATCGACTACAGGCTCAGAAACAACTGAAAAAGGAATTATAGGGGAAGTTTGTATAGATGATGAGGGATCAGAAGAAATTAGTATTGAAGAAGAGGGATACTTACCCCTTTAGAGGGACCACCAACATCCCCCAAAGAATGTACCTACTCCCCAATGGTGACATCAGGAACAAAGGATGTAGGTGGATCCGCTACGGTAGCCTGACCAGGTCCAGAGTAAGAATGAGGTGTGGAAGTTTATGAATTGCTCTTGCCAAAGGAGAGATTAACGAGACCTGCCTCATAAGGAATATCAACCCCTAGCGGCTCCAGTTGGGTATCCGAAGCCGATGAATGCTCCCTATTAGAACTAGTAGAAGCATTAAAATTTTGCTTCTGGATAACCTTTTTAATTCTCTGCTAGGGCAGAGGAGCCGCCAGATTAGGAATAGAAGCAAATGCTCGAGCGAGGAGTTACACAAAAATAAGGAATAAGGTCTTGTTCTTGATCTATAGTAGATCTCAAGTCTAGGAACAAAGAAGATAAAGAAGGAAGAGGATCAAGAGTTACAATCTCTTAACCAGGAAAGCTACATGGAAAATACACCTAGTGACAATGGCTCATAGAGGAAACAACATCAACATGCCTATAGTTATTAGCTTATACCTAAGGACATACAAGCTATATCGCTCTAAAGGAGAAAGAGAAATTGGGAGATGAACCAGATTGGTTGTCCAAATCGTCGAAAAAGGGAGATCCCTGGTAACCTTGACCCAAGTTCAATGACTTTTCTAGTCATCACCTAGGTCAGTGGTTCACATGAAAAGCTTGCCCTATGGAGCACAGGGGATAAGATAGAAGTAATAGCTAGAATGAGGAGCTTTGCTTAAGTTAAAGATAGTTGAAAATATTGAGAGGTTGAAAATAGAAATCTGTTATACTCACATAAAAGAGCAGAAATGAAATGGGTATGATCTAAATGAAACCTCGCCCTAAGAGAACCTAAAGAAACAGGAACCAGGCTTTAGCGAGGATGTCATGGTAGGGCAGTGGCTTTTGGAAACACCCAATTCATACCCTCTAGTAGAGGGTGAGCCAGAATGCCTCCACGACATTGTCCAACAAACATGGATGAGACCTCTCAATAGCCATGAGGAAGAAAAATAAACAGAAATGAGAATGAAAGATAAAAGATGGGTTACAGGAGGAGAAGAAGAGAACAGTGACAGCTCAAATACAGAAGGAATAAAGACTTCTCTCAATAAAACTGTCTAGGATTTCATGCAAAACCAGAGAAACGACAGCATAGGGATCTGTAAAAATTAAAAAAGGCCATTTTCATGTCCCATCACATTTAAATCTTGGACATGTGGGCTAATAGAAGCTTCGAAGGGTCACATCAGCATGGATAAAGCTATCGTCGAATGATTTGCATTGAAATTTAAAAAATAATGAAAAGCCCACTCAAAGACGCCAGAAAAATATAGTTCTAGATTCGGTGAAAGTAAATATTTAAGTAGAGTCACTTGGGCAGGCACTACAGGATTAAAAGAAAGCATTAGAGTATCTCTGGATCCGTTGCCCTCTAAAGGCGCACTTTCGAAAGGGAAAGGCATTAAGAAGATAAAACATTTGAATAGATTAACATTATTATTGTAGAAGATTCATTACATCAGCAGATAAGAACAAATGGGACCAGCATTTCAAATAGCAAGAGGCACTTTGGGGCGGAGGCATTCTCTTCAACAAGCTCTTCAGGCCTCACTTGGTCATTGTAGCTCTCTGCTGGAGTTGCCCTCTCATATGTAATTTCCACTTATTCGGCCAAAGTAGGTTGGGGAACCCTACAATTGATAGTGGGACCACTGGATGATGCTTCACTTGGGAAATCAGGAGAAGAGTGAATGATTGTAGCTCTTATTGTACATCCCACATCAGGTCCCAGTTCAGCCTAACTCAGGTTGGTAGCTTGCTGAGGAGATTGTCGCTGGATCCAAACTGCTCAGGCATCTATATAATAATAATCAAAATCGGCCTCATAACACTTTGCTATATCTCGGATAATTGCAAGAGCAACAACAAAATCTATAAGATGAAAACAAAACAATACATATATTTGCAATCTAAAAAGAAGAAAGGAAAGATAGGAGAAAAGCTAAAAGTACTTACTCTCACTATTCTCCATGGATTGATAATCTAGTGCTGCATGAGAAAGGACATTGAGAATCTGATGATTAGCTTTAGGCTCCTCTGGGTAAATATTATAGCGCTTACCATACCCATACCACCCAACATCATTCACATCTGCTCTCTCAATATTTTGGCGAGTAAGCCCTAATCCATCCACAGAACCCTACCTAGCTGAGTTGCATTTCGGTGAAGATCATAATAATTCCAAAAGTGGGCATAATCGTCCCTCTTAGAACACTCTTTGTTAGAATCCCATGATGGATAAGTCTTCATCCAATAGTTGGGAGAGGCTTGATCACATATCTTTTTATCGCTTACCCCATACTACCATGCATAATTATATGTGATGTGTACTTGCCTCTTTCTGCCAGGTAAAATGATGGTGCAGTTCTAAAAGTCGCTGGTAAATTGGATTCAATAGGCATACCATCTATGAACTCCGATACCAGCTTCTCGCTCTTCTCGAGAGATTTCAATGATGCCCCTTGGGACTTCTTAGTCAAAACCAAACTAATGTGTAAACCTCTGTAAACCTCTGCGGAAAATATGGTTCTATTCTTAAGTGACCCCCTTCTTGTGACAGTAGCAAGCAACCTTGAATTACCACGGTATATTCCGAAGGCTTACTAGTGATGCCATTGTGAGGATGTAAAACATAACCCTTCTCACTAAAGATAGGGACCAACTGATACATCTCATCAGAAAATCGATACAGATAAAGCAGCCTGTTGGTCACTGTTTGGAAGCTGAGTTTCATCATTAATTTCTTTATAAATCATATCATCACCACACTTTCTTTTGGGAAACTAACTGGCCACTCCATACCATAAGTCCAGGGGAAATAAAGGCCTTACCAACTTGTAAAGAAATGCATTGGACAGTGGGTCACTGCCCTACTAAGGCCTGTCGAGCTCAAAACCATGTCGTCAAAAATCCTATAAATGTTTGAAAGCATTCGAGGGCCAATAATAACCTTATACCAGAAGGGAGTTGGCAAGCCGGCACCAATGTCGTCCATCTCACACAATAAGAATGTGAAAAGGAGGGGCATATTACTAAAGAAAGCCACTGCATCAGGAATAAGATTAGTTCTTCAAATGAAGCAATGTTATAAAGAAGCTTAAGAGACATCCATAACTTCTATGTATCTTCTGGCTTTCTTTTTTTATATGTACTAGGATTATGATAGCTACTAATTCTTGTACTTGGATTTGAAATTCTCCCAAATAGTTGAGCCCATTCTGATGGGAGAAATTTATTTCTTTATTATCGTCTTAGTTGTTCCAAGATTTTAATAATGTCTTGAGCATAAGGAATCAACTTGAGCTCTTCATTGGATGGAACATATTCATCAAAGGCTTCTCCCATGATAGGTAGCCCACTCATGGCACTCAAGTCCCATAGTGTTATGCTTATCTCGCCACATGAGAAGTGAAAAGAATTTGTAGCTAGCGACCAAAATTGAAAAAAAAGCTTCCAAAGTGGTATTGTGTCTTAAGAAGCCTCCATAAATAGCAATTATAGCATCATAAACTCCTGATGTTGTTAGAACATCCTTATGCCTTGCAGCAATATATTTTGCCCAACATTCAAAGTCTTCATTGGGAGCAATGTCATTATGGAATTGTTTAATATTCCCTTCTTGTTACAATTTATAAGATTCTGATATTTGAGCATGCTCTCTTGGAGTTTCAATTGTATGGTAATGAGGTTCAAAGTTATTCACAACTAGTGCCAAGAAGATCCCATCAAATTCTTCACCCTAAAGGAAAAGGCCATGTTCGAGAGATGTCTAGCCTTTACACCTTTCTTTTGAATGATTATCATCTCAGCCTTGTTTATGAATAAAGAACCTACGCATAGAAGTGCCTTTATAGATTTGTGGCGTATGCTCTTATAATGGGTCAATCCTTTCTCAACTCTAAAATGAGACTTTGAAATTTCTATATGTTTCTAGACAAAGAAACCCTTTTTTATCTAGATTTCCTGCAATCCTTATGGAAGGGAAAAATATCACATCACCTAATTGGATAGGGGATTGCTTTGTTCTTGCCTCTGACTTATCAATCTCATCACTAGTAGTAGCTTGTCGTTTCCCCTTTGGTTGAGAGCTAACTAGTATATGTGCATAATGGTCTATAACAAAATATCATTTTTATGCCTTTCCTTTTGATTGGCTAGATGCCGGGATTTTTCCTTCCACTATAATCTAAATAGGAGAGAATTTTCTGAAAGAGGTTGGAGGAGTCTTCAAGAAGTAGGTGCCTCTATTAACACCAGTGGCCTTTGGCCATTGGTAATTTCCCTAGTGCTTGAGAGCACTCTACCATAGCCCCACCATGGTACACACATGGGTCCCATTTAAGCTGTAATATGTTGGGTCCTACATAATTAATGGATAATAGGGTAATATTGAATTGGACACTAAAACTTGTTAGACCCTAATTAAACCCTGTAAATAGCAGAGTAACTTTGGAAATGCCTCATAAAATAGAAAAATGATGATATTATCTTAAATTAATTAAGAATTATGGTTAGCATTAATTGCTGCTATTAGTGCTAATAATGATTAGGCTTAATTAACTCAAAGTGTAATTAGGCTTAATTCATGCAACTTGACTCTATGATCTCTCATAGGATAATGGTAGAGATCGCCTGCTTCTAGTTTTTAATAGGATATTGAAAACACCATCTATCAACTCATTTAAATGCTTAAGTTTAGGATCGAGTTACAGAGTCATGACTTACTAAGTTAAACCTTAGCAAATACTACTCACCAACTTATTCAAAAGCCTAAGTCTAGGACCGAGTCACTGATTCATGACTCACTGATGGTCAAATTATAATTCCTCACAAGTGCACAAGTGTATAGTAGTACAATATGCTTAGTAAGGGTCGATCCCATAGGGAACTGACAAACTAATTCAATTATGTCTAATTACAAAAATTAAGTTGTCTTAAATCAACAAGATTAATTTAAGACTAAGTAATTAAAAATGTAATATATGATAACAGAAAATTAATGACAGTGAGTAATACAAAAAGATTTCAGGTTATAAGAGTCTGGGGATTTGATTTCACTACTTAATGTATTCATTGTTGTTGAGATGTTGATATCAATTCAGCATCTTTGGTTCATTCTATTCATTATATGATTATTACCATTAGGCGTCTAGGTTTAAATCAAGTATTTTCTCCAATTCTAATTACCTATGGCATGTAGTGTAATTGAGATTGAAAACTCATGAAGATCAGAAGAACTTTAATGAACCAAGCAGAATAGTTTAGCATATGTCATCTACCTTAACCATCCACTCATTCACTCAATAGAGTACAGTACATGATTTAGCATATGGCGTCTACCTTAACCACGTACTCAATCAAGCTAATTCACATAATTGGTGATCAGGCAATTAAGTAAATCAGATGGCTGCATTATACATAATGAATGAAATAAGATGATATTGAATTAATAAACCAACAATCTCTATTAACAATGAATATCAAGGAGGGCTACATCATTGCCCCAGAAGAAAGAATTTAGTTCATAATAAAAATAGAAATAAAACTCTCCGAAATATGCATGATTGGGGAATTTGAACTCCTTCTCTTGCTCCCTTGAAAAGTTTATGTTCTCCACTTCATCACACTCTGGACTCCTGGACGTCTTTAAATAACCCAAGCAGTAAGGTTATAATAGAAATCCTCCACGTATTGCAATTCTTTTTTCGCACAACAAACCTCTTCCAAAAATAACTTTGTCGATCTACCTGAAAAGGTAGTTTCCATGCATAATATGAGTTCCAACAATATACGTTGCGCAATTGATTTTCAAAAGATCCCTTCCGAATATTGCAATAGTTTACACATTCACTACTTCTAAAAAAACTCGGCAATGTAAGCAAAGAACTTTGCTTCCATAGATAACTCAGAAGATTGCAAGTGCTAATCATTTTGGGCTCAGTTGCTAAAAAAATATGTCTGATAATAGTGTGGACAACAATATCACATTCAGCATCTCAAAATTTCTGAAAGTCGAAATTGCACTTCTCAAAGGTTCTGGCAAACTTCTTTAGTAACATAATGCACTCCTTAGAAGTTTTGATTAACTTCTGTAATAATGTATTAGTACTTTGAGCTGAATAATTCACTTGATCAAAAGTTCTATCATTTGAAAAGTCACTGCTTGTAAGTTTTGTCACACTGCTCAGAACTTTTGAGAATCGAGTCTTAGGACTTCTGTCGCACCATAGAATTTCTATGGTTAATACTTATCCACTCAAAAGTTCTGTCTTCATTGCTCCAAACTTCTGAGGACCTGGCCATGAAACTCTGTCGCACCGCAGAACTTCTGAGGTTAATGCTCATTTGCATCGAAGTTTTGCCTTTACTTGCTCAGAAGTTATTATACAGTGACAGAACTTTTGTCAATCGTGCATTGGATTTGTGTTCTTTCTGGCAGAGTGACAAAAGTTCTATGGATCAGGCATTGTAACTTTTGTCACACTTCTGTCAACTTCAATTGAATTTCTAAGTTCTGTCATCACTTTTGAGATACTTTTGTTGTGCTTCTGATCATCAGTAATCACAAATCCTATACTTCTGAGAATGTCAGAACTCATTTAACACTCATTTGCAAACCTCAAAACCTTACTTATAAATTCTTTTGATATACTTCTGTAAACATCTCAAAACCTTTCAGCACTACTTCGGAAACATTTTTTCTACACTTTTATTTACTTATGAGTTATTTCTAATGTGATTTAGAAACCATTCATCCTCACTTATGAAGTCTTCAAAACATCTACAGAATTCATTCATCAATCACTAGAACTTGTTTTATAAACATCAGAACCCTTTCCAGTGCAATTCTACAACCTTCAAAACATCTTCACACTTCTTCTGCGAACCTTAGCATTATCTCTGTTACACTTATGATCACTTTTGCAATTGTCAGATCTTATTTTTGAAAACATCAAAAGTCATTCAAAAGCCTTTTCGTAGTTTCAGCAATTTCAGTTATACTTCTATCTGGCTTCTGATGCACTTCTGATGTGTTTCGATAACATTTTTTACGAGCATTAGATATACTTCTATTCAGGCCTTTGATATCTTTCTGATCTCTTCTGAGCACTTCTGAGGTCTTCGATCTACGTCAAAAGCTTTTTAGAACTTTTAAGCTTCTCCAAAAATTCTAAGTTTTGACATTTAATCCTCGCCAGAAGTTTAAGAAAACTTCTGACTTGCTTTTGAGTCGTGCATTAATTGCAGAAGGTATCAATTTCAAGCTTCAGAAGTTGATCAGAGGTTCTTCAGAAGTTCCTCAGAATTTCTTCAGAACTTCTAAACTTCACAATTTTACTTCTTTTGAATATTTTCTAACAAATTTCAAAACTTGAAACAGCAACAACTTTGTTAAGTGGAATACTCTCTTAAACATCGACATAACCCTCTAAAACACATCACAAGGAGGTCAAAAATATATGAATTTAGGTATAAAAATATAGTATATTATGAGCTTATCAAATACCCCCAAACTTAGCTTTTGATCATCCTTGAGCAAAAATAGTAACTAAACTAACGAAACAGTTAAGATAGCCTCTCTTAATTAATCAAAAACATGCTAGACAAATTTCACATATATACATGACTCAAAATTGATTCAAGACACTTGCCATATAATCTCATGAAACTCATACTTTATGAATCCCTTTATTAAGTGAGTGTGTGTGCTTTGTCAATTTCATGTTATATGCATGCTTTTCAATCAATAATATGTAATTCAATGATTCTCATGATTTCTATAAAACATTCAATAAACTTGCTTTTCATAATCCCTCTCCACTAATGTAGACAACTCTGTCCACTTGGATTAATAGGTATTTATTAAGCTTGTAATGGGGCCTCGGGTTTAGCTAACAAAGAAAAGGAATAAGGATTCACAAAGTAAGAGATCATAAATAATTTACACATTAATGTCACTGTCTTGACTTATTATTTGGGGTTCTTTTTTTTTATAGGTTATATTACTACCACACCCACAAACTTGTTTTCTTTTAAGTTCATTGGATGTGATACCCCCAAATAAATGATAAATCCTCATTTATTCTTTTCTTTTTGTCCTTTTTTTTCTTCTTTTGTCACTCTTCTTTTAAATTTCCCTAATCTTAATTTCTTCAATCTTAATTTCTTTTGCTTCACTCATGCCTTTTTAATAACCAAATGCATAGAATATATCTCTTATAGGTCAAGTATGGTTTTTCAGGCTAAATAGGTTAAGAATGATGAGGCTAAAGAAAAAAAATTAACTAGTGGTTTTACACATGCTTTGCATATGCCATTCTTTTAGTAAGGCTCAATGGGGACACTAGTGATATGATGTACTAGGTCAACTTGAAAAGCTCAAACTCATCAAAAAAATGCCTAAATCATTTCTAAGTAAACATGTTATCTAGGATTTTGCTTTGAGGGATAATCAACAAGTTCTAGCATGCTTAAGTTCATCAAAATGTATTATCAAATTCACAAAATTATTAATTAATCAACATATAATTCACATGATCATAACATAATGTCCTCAAAAATCATCATTTATGAAAAAGAAAGATTCATCACAAGAATCATTAAATCACGAGGTAGCATCTATCTTTCCTTTTAAATCATATATAATGGCAATCAAAAACTAAACCTATGCTATTGACCATCAAGATAGAATCCCATTCAATTTCAATGTTTAATTACATAATTGTTCATGAATTTTCTTAGCTAAGTCTCCAAAATTAACACTCGTTGAAAAATTTTTGCCCTAAAAAATTGAATTTTCAAAACTGAATGGAATTCCAGAACTTCTATTCTTTATTTCACTTCTGCATGTTATCCTTAGAACTTCTGAAATCATTAACACATAAGTTTTGTTGAACTTTTGTTCTGCATAGAAGTACTATAGAAGTTCTATCCCATCAAATAGAAACAGCGCAAAAGCACTATTACACTACATAGAAATAATCTAGAAAACATTTAGGCCACATAGAGCTTCTCAAGTCATTAACATAGAGGTTCTATCCAACTTTTGTTCCACACAGAAGCAATGCAGAAGCACAAATGTAGCTTAGAACCAAACCAGAAGTATTTCAGAACTTCTTCAGAAGCTATTCAGAATTGAATGCAAAACTGAAATCTAATTGTAAATCTCCAAATATCCCCCAACTTAAACCAAATATTTTCCTCAATATGAAATAATAAAAGAATTTTAAGTTTAAGGGTTTTCCTGAATGAAGTGCATTCTCATCCTCTTTTGATTTGACCCTTTGCAAATTTCTTGCAGTTTATCACTTGAAACATCATCTGCAATCTTCTGACATTTCTATGCCTAATTAGAATTCTTCTTACTGCAAAAAACAAAGAATAGCAGAAATTAAGAAATTTCAAAGAAAATAAATAAGCAACTAAGCTAAATGCTAAACAAACAAAGAAAGTTCAGAAGCTTGGGATACCTCCCAAGAAGCGCTTTATTTAACGTCTATGCAAGATGAAGTCCTCCTTCATAGATTTCAAAATCCAACAATTTCACTCAATTGCATTGGCAAGTGATCCCTCGCATATCTCTTTATTTGATGACCATTGACTTTGAACTTATTTCCAGTCTTCAGGTTCTTTAACTCTATAGCTCCATGTGTGAACACTTGTGTCACTAGGAATGGTGGTCCAACCCACGTAGACTACAATTTTTCTGGAAATAAACGCAAACATAAGTCATAAAGCAAAACTTCCATTCAAGGTTCAATGCATCTTTTACAAATGATTTGGTCATGATATCTCTTTGTTCCCTCCTTATAAATCTTTGCATTCTCATAAGCTTCATCTCTAAACTCCTCCAGTCCATTCATTTGAAGCTCTCTCTTCACCTGCCTTCTGCAAATCAAACTTCAGTTTCTTAATTGCCCAGTATGCTTTATGCTCCAACTCCATAGGTAGATGGCATGCCTTCCCAAAGACAAGTCTGTAAGGACTCATTCTAATTAGAGTCTTGAATGTAATCCTATATGCCCAAAGTGCATCATTCAGCTTCATTGCCCAGTCTTTCCTTGAATTGTTCACTGTCCTTTCTAGAATTGCTTTGATCTATCTATTGCTTCAACTCATCCAAAACTTTATGGATGATAAGTTTTTGCAACTCGATGAGTGATGTTATACTTTTTCAATAAAGCAACAAATACCTTATTGCAAAAATGAGTTCCTCTATCACTAATGATTGCTTTTAGAGTGCCAAACCTGGTGAAAATCCTATCTTCTAGAAATTTTAGCACAACCTTAGCATTATTAGTTTTAGTAGTCATTGCCTCACTCCACTTAGACACACAATCAACAGCAAGCAAAATGTACATATTCCCATTAAATGGAGGGAATGGACCAATGAAATCAATACCCCATACATCAAATAATTCAACAATCAGATTGCCTGTGAGTGACATTTCATGTCATTTACCAATGTTACCTATTCTCTAACACCTATCACACATTGCACAAAAGGCATGAGCATCCCTAAAAATAGTTGGCCAGTAAAAACCAAAATGCAAAAATTTAAGAGTAATCTTCTTCCCTCCAAAACGCCCTCCACAACTAAATTTGTGATAATATTTCAAAATGCTTTATTGTTCATCCTCAGGCATACAGCATTTAATGATCTGATCTTGACATATTTTAAACAGAATTGGATCATCCCAAGAGCAGTGTTTTGCTATAAACAGCAACCTCTTCCTTCCCTGCAAATTCAGCATAGGATTAAATACTCCCTTAACCAAATAATTAATTATATCAGCATACCATGGTTCACTTCCCTTTACATAAAATAATTGCTCATCAGGAAAAATCTCAGTAATGGGACTGCTCTCTTTATCTTTCTTCAAGATAAAATCAGTACCTTCCACTAACCTGGATAAATAATCAACTACAACATTTTCACTATCTTTCTTGTCCTCAATTGTCAAGTCAAATTCTTGAAGCAGTAATATCTACCTAATGAACATGAGCTTGGCATCTTTCTTAGTCAACAAATATTTTAATGCAGCATGATCAGAGTAGACAATTTACCTTTGAACCAATCAGATATGAGCAGAACTTTTCAATGTGAACACAATTGCAAGTAATTCTTTTTCAATAGTGGAATAATTTAATTATGCTTCATTCAAAGTTTTACTTGCATAATAAATCACATGAGACAACCTATTTATTCTTTGTCCTAAGATAACTCCAATAGCAAAGTCAGATGTATCACACATACGCTCAAAAGGAATAAACCAATCAAGAACTGCTAAAATTGAAGCAGAAGTTAGTTTTTTTTTCAAGGTTTTGAAAGCAACAAGGTGCTCATCATCAAAACAAAATATCACATCTTTAGCTAGCAAGTTAAACAATGGTCTAGAAATTTTTGAAAAGTCTTTTATGAACCGTCTATATAAACTTGTATGACCTAGAAAACTCCTCACTCCCTTGACAGAAGTGGGAAGGGGCAATTTAGCAGTCACATCAATCTTTGCCTAGTCAACTTCAATGTCTCTACTTGAAATAATATGTCCAAGCACAATTCTCTGCTTAACTAAGACATGACACTTCTCCCAACTTAATCTCAAATTCATTTTAACACACCTTTTAAGCGTCATTGTCAAGTTGTTAAAGTAATCATCGGATGAATCACCAAAAACAAAAAAAAAATCATCTATAAAAACCTCTATAAACCTTTCAATCATATCAAAAAAATAGATATCATACACCTCTGAAAGGTCGTAGGAGCATCGCACAAGCCAAAAGGCATCCTTCTATAAGCAAAAGTTCCAAATGGGCAGGTGAAAGTTGTCTTTTCTTGGTCTTCAGGAGCTATAGGGACCTGATTGTAACCTAAAAAATTATCCAGAAAATAGTAGTAAGCATGACCTCCCAATCATTCAAGCATTTGATCAATGAAATAGAGAGGGAAATTATCCTTTCTTGTGGCTACAATGAGTTTTCTATAATCTATATACATTCGTCATCTTGTAGTCATTCTTACTGGCATCAACTCATTATTATTATTCTTAATAATAGAATTACTAGAACTTTGATACCACATGAACTGGACTTACCCATTTGCTATCAGAAATTGGGTAGAATACTTGCATCCAACAACTTAATAACCTCAGCTCTAACAGCTTCTTGCATGTGTGGGTTGAGTCTCCTCTGAGAATCTCTGAAAGGCTTTGCATTATCTTCCAATAGAATCTTGTGCATGTACACATTGGGGCTAATTTGTTTGATGTCAACTAATATCCAACATATATCCTCCTTATGCTCTCTCAAGGAATTTAATAACTTATTCTTCTCATCAACAAATAAGTCAGTAGCAATAATAATTGGAAGAGTATCATTAGCACCAAGAAATATATATTTTAAGTTAGGTGGCAATTGTTTCAATTCTAGTTTTAGTAGTGTGACAATTGATGGTGCCAAATTTTAATTCAAATGTGTCAATACCTTCTTGGTGACTTCATCTGCCTTGACTTCCTTTGCACTATCCAAACCTTCTTTCAACTCTTTGATTTCTTTATCTTCCGCAATAACTTCTTCAGTTGTAAGCACCAGTGCCAATTGTCTTCTGTTTCCTGCTGCACAAAAGTGGATTATACAAGTGAGTCCAAATCATCTATTTGAAAACAACCATTAGGATCTGTAGGATCTGAAGGGAATGATAGAGAATTGTAAACAAAAAATTCCAATCTCATCCAAAATAATCATCTTTAGCTTTCTATTTTGTACATCAATGATTGTCCTAGCTATTACCATGAATGGGCGCCCTAGAAGAATGGACACCTCTCTTTCTGGAGCCACTTATCTCTCCTGTCTAACACAATAAAATCTACAGAAATAATAAGTTTGTCAATCTGCACCAATATATCTTCTATAATGCCTCTAGGATATTTAATTGATCTATCTGCAAGCTATAGGACATTGTAGTAGGTTTTAAATCTCTCAAACTGAGCTACAAGTAAACAAAATAAAGCATTAGATTTATACATGCTCCTAAATCCAACATAGCTTTTACCTTATTTATTCCTTTAATAGTAATTGTGATATTAAAACTACCTAGATCTTTCAACTTTGGGGGGAGATTTGTCTGCAGCACTACACTAACTGCTTCTGACACTATCACCTTTTCATGAGGCTCATATTTATGCCTCCTTAAGGTTAGTTCCTTCAAAAACTTAACATAAGCAAGCATGTTCTTAATCATTTTAAGTAAAGGTAAGTTAACATTAATTTTGGATAGGATATCATAAATATCAAAAAATAATTTATCCAATTTGCTTTGCCTCAACCTTCTTAGAAAAGGAACTGGTGGATCATAAGGTGGCGGGGGTTTATAATTGACTAGAGGGTCAATTATTGGAAACAAAACTCTCTTTGAATTCATCTCCTCTACTTCATTTTCCTTCCTTTTGTCTGTTCCTGCAGCAACATTAGATCCATCAGTTTCTTTCCCAACATTATTGTCAATTACCTTTCCACTTGTTAATGTTGTTACTACTTTTGCTTGCTCTGGCTGACTTGGCAGCTTTCCAGGTGTGTGACTCTGCACAGCTTCTGCAATTTGCCCTAGCTGTGTTTCTATCTTCTTTATTGATGTCATCACATTTTGAAATCTTGTTTCTTTATTTTGGAACTGAGTTTGAGTTACTTGAATGAAACTCTATATAGTTTCCTTAACAATAGGCTTCTTGGGCTGAACAGAAGTTCCAACTTGATTATGATTCTAATTGTTGTTCCATGAAAATTTTGAATCACTTCTCCAACCAGGATTATAAGTATTTGAATAAGGATCATTATGTGGTCGCTGGTTGTAGAAGTTCATTATATTCACTTGTTCAGGTCCTGCTACAAAGGTTTCATTGGGTGGGTGACCTGAATACCACAAATCGAACATACTTCAGCGGAGGAAGGTTGTTTCAAGTTCCCTATCATAGAACACATCATCTTCATTTATCTGGCAAGCTCTAAAAATTGCATAGAAAGTTTAGTGTTAGAATTTACTTCATACTTTCCTCTAGAACTTCCTCTGACACTCTTCTGTTGAGAGTTTGCTCTAAGCATTTCATATAGATCATATGTCTCCTCTAGATTTTTCTCTCTCATTACTCCACCTATAACATTATCAACCATGGCTTGGCATGGTTGTGTCAGTCCATCATAAAAAAAAATTGATTGAGTAATTCAAGAGGATATCTATGGCAAGGAATTGAATCAGTAATGTTTTAAATCTTTCTCATGCTTCATGAAATGCTTCCCCATCTATTAGAGAAAAAGTGGCAATCTTACTTCTCAATTCTTAAGTTTTAGCATGGGAATAAAATTTACCAATGACCTTGTTATAGACTGCATCCCATGTAGTCAATGATCCAGGAGCCAATGTCATGAACCAAGTTTTTGCTACATCCTTCAAGGTATAAGGAAAATATCCCATGTACAATTGATCCTTAGTTAAACTTTGTAATGGAAAAGTCTGAATAGTTGCATAGAAATCACTCATGAATGTTAAGGAATCCTCTGCAGCTACACCATGAAAATAATGAAGCATGTTAAAGTGTATATGCTTCAGCTCATAATTCCTAGCATTATCACTCAAAATAATGCATGAAGGTGAGATTCTAATTGTTGGGCATGCAAACTCTTTCATGAGCAATTGGACTTGTTAAGCCACTTAGTTTTCTATGTTGTTAGCGATCTGAACGTCTTTTTCACTTATGCTATCTATCTATATTTCTAGATTATCAATGTTATCATTCAAGGGCAAAAGAATTGGATTTAGGGATTGTCTTCCTTGCATTTGTAACTACAACAACTAAAAGAAAAATTTGAAACTAAATTAATCAAATCAAACCACAGTTCCACAGAAACGACGCCAAAACTTGATAGTCAAATTATAATTCCTTACAAGTGCATGAGTATATAGCAGTACAATATGCTTAGCAAGGGCCGATCCTACAAAGAATTATCAAACTAATTCAATTATGTCTAGTTATAAAAACTAAGTTGTCTTAAATCAATAAGATTAATTTAAGATTAAGTAATTAAAAGTATAATGTATGATAACAAAAAATTAATGATAGTGATTAATGTAAAAAGATTTTAGGTTTTAAGAGATCGAGGATCTAACTTCACCACTCAATGTATTCATTGTTGTTGAAATATTGGTATCAATTCGGTATCTTGGGTTTGTTCTATCCGCTATACAATTATTATAATTAAGCATCCAGGTTTAAAATAAGTATTTTCTCCATTCTAATTACCTATGGCGTGCAGTGTCATTGGGATTGAAAACTCATGAAGATCAGAAGAACTTTAATCAACCAATCAGAATAGTTTAGTGTGTGGTATCTACCTTAACCATCCACTCATTCATTCAAAAGAGTACGATACATGGTTTAGTATATGTTATCTACCTTAACCACATACTCAAAGATAATCAAATTGATTCACATAATTGGTGATCAGACAATTAAGTAAATCAGAATACACAATGAATGAAACAAGATGATATTAAATTAATAAACCAACAATCTATGTTAATAATGAATATCAAGGAGGGCTACATCATTACCCTAGAAAAAAAAATTTAGTTTATAATAAAAATAGAAATAAAACTCTCTGAAATATGCATGATTGCATAACTTGAAGTCCTTCTCTTACTCCCTTGAAAAGTCTCTATTCTCCGCTTCATCACACTCTGGACTCCTGGACATCTTTAAATAACCCAAGCAGGGTTATAATAGAACTCCTCCACGTATTACCATTCCTTTTCCGCACAACAATCCTCTTCTAAAAATAACTTTGTTGGTCCACCAGGAACGGTAGTTTCCATGCTTAATACGAGTTTTAATAATAGACATTGTGCAATTAATTTCCAAAAAATCCCTTCAGAAGATTGCAACAATTTACACATTCACTACTTCTAAAAAATAGCAATGTATGCAAAGAACTTTGCTTCCAAAGATAGCTCAGATGATTGCAAGTGCTAATCATTGTGGACTTAGTTGCTAAAAAAAATATGTCTAATCATAGTGTGGACAGCAACAACACATTCAACATGTTAGAATTTTTGGAAGTTTAAATTACACTTTTCAGAGGTTCTGGCAAATTTCTGTACTAATACAATGCACTCCTCAGAAGTCCTGATTAACTTCTGTAATAACGTATTAGTACTTCTGAGCTAAATAATTCACTTGGTCAGAAGTTCTGTTATTTGAAAAGTCATTGCTCATAAGTTTTATCATACTGCTCAGAACTTATGAGAATTGGGTCTTGGGACTTCTATCACACGACAGAACTTCTGAGGTTAATACTTATCTACTCAGAAGTTTTATCTTCATTGCTCAGAACTTCCGAGGATCTGGCCTTGAAACTTTATCGCACTGCAAAACTTCTGAGGTTAATGCTTGTTTGCACAGAAGTTTTGCCTTTACTTGCTTAGAAGTTCTAATAGAGTGATAGAACTTCTGTCAATCATGCATTGGATTTCTATGTTCTTTCTGGCAGAGTGATAGAAGTTCTGTGAATTGGGCATTGAAACTATTGTCACACTGCTGTCAGCTTCTATTGAATTTTTGAGTACTGTCTTCACTTCTGAGATGCTTCTGTTGTGCTTCTGATTATCAAGAATCATGAATCTTATACTTATGAGGATGTTAGAACTCATTTAATACTTATTTGCAAGCCTCAGAACCTTGCTTATAAATTCTTTTGACATACTTCTGTAAACATCTCAGTACCTTTTAGCACTTCTTCAGAAACATTTTTTCTGCACTTCTGATTACTTCTGAGTTATTTGTAATGTGATTCAAAAACCATTCATCCTCACTTCTGAAGTCTTCAAAACATCTATAAAATTCATTCATCAATCACCAAAACTTGTTTTATAAACATCAAAACGCTTTCTAGTATAGTTCTGCAACCTTCAGAACATCTTCACACTTCTTCTGTGAACTTTAGCATTATCTCTGCTGCACTTCTGATCACTTCTGCAATTGTCAAATGTCATTTCTGAAAACATCAGAACTCACTCAAAAGCCTTTTCGCGGTTTTAGCAATTTCAATTATACTTCTATCTGGCTTCTGATATACTTCTGATGCACTTCTAATGTATTTCAAAAACCTTTTTTTTTTGCGAGTGTCAAATATACTTCTATTCTGGCCTTTGGTATCAATTTGATCTCTTCTAAGCACTTCTAAGGTCTTCAATCCACATCAGAAGCTTTTTAGTACTTTTAAACTTCTCTAGAAATTCTGAGTTTCGATATCTTATCCTAGCCAGAACTTCTAACTAGCTTCTGAGCTGTGTGTTACTTACAAACGGTACCAATTTTGAGCTTCAAAAGTTGATCAGAGGTTCTTTAGAAGTTCCTCAAAGAACTTCTGAACTTCACAATTTTGCTGCTATTGAATATTTTCTAACAAATTTTAGAACCTGAAATAGCAACAACTTTGTTAAGTGGAATACTCTCTTAAACATCGACATAACCCTCTGTTGGTACACTAAATGAACCAAACCATTGTTGCGTCACCGGCATCATGACGCCACTGGCTATGTTGCTGAACACGAAGTCGACGCATCGTTGGTGTAGCCCACCAGCGGACGAATGAAGATGATCACGGCTGTCCGGTGGAGACGTCGCTGCCCGGTGGAGATGGCGACATCGCTGTTGGGCATGAAGCCCGCCAGCCACGAACGGCAACGGTGACAAGCGGCGTGGACGGACACAGGCAGTGCGACACTCCCTGTTTCGTGGCAGCCACGAACAGGGCGTGCGGGTCATGCGTCTGGCACCGGACAGCATCGCCGGCGGCATCGTCACCAACGACACAGCCTCTGGGCGGCGACGGTGTGGCGAAGGACCGTTGGCAGCAGCGTCTTCCCATCAGCAGCAGCGTCTTGCCATTGGCAGCGATGCAAAAATGGACGTAAACGAGCGTCGTGCGTTCGGCTAACAACGATGGTCCCACATGATGCAGGAGGGGACCTCAAAAACATCGGCGCGACGCAAGGATCTTGATGAAAGAACCCGATCAGACTGTTGGCCGTTGGCCGACGAGATCGCACGCCCTTTTGGCGGCCAGCACAAGGAACCCATCCGGCGCCGACGACCCATCGTCGGCCACCAAACTCGAGGTCCGGTGCGGTAAAACTGATTCCGGCCACTTGGCCGGATCCGATCGACCATCTGACTAGCCGAGACCCGGAACGGACGCAGACAGTGTCGTCGTCGACGTTACATGGGCAGCGGAGTCGGCTGCCCTATTTCGTGGTAGCCACGAACAGGGCATCCGAACCGTGGACGTTAACGACGCTTGATCGGCGTTAACAACGTCTCGCTGCCAGCCATAGCGTCGGCTTGTGACGACGATATGTGGCCATACAGCGAGCACAACAAGAAGCCGACGGCGACGCAACGAGTGGCCACGCTTCGCCGCCAGTAGGGACGGCGTCGACGGCAGTAACACGTTGCGTGGCAACGGAGTCGCGCAACTGCCTGCTGGCTCCGGCTGGCACCATGTGTCGGAGGGGTGCCGTGCACCCTCTGACATGTCAGACCGTGGGAACCTTGCCCCTGCTGACGTGGCGCGCAACTGGGAAGGGTGCTGACCGGGTGCGCGGAAGGGTCAGTGTCGAACGAGCATTGCGTAACCACGATAGCATGTTCCACGATGAGCAGCTGACCCATCACGCAGCAAACTGAGTCGTGAGCAGGTGCCCACAACCGGTGACGATGCATCGGTAGCAAGGCCATTCTGGCGTGGTGCGCAAGTCAGGTGAGCTGGCCAGAAGTGCCAACGCGTTGCGAAATCGACGTCGTCGCTGGCGTGCTGCGGACACGGGCACCTCTCCGCGTACGACCGAGACGCCGTGTGACTAATGCCAGCGTGCTGAGGAGCTGGATGGGAGTGCCAGC
>JAYJMB010000003.1:210722-224191 GCA_036873735.1 Pouteria campechiana
GTGGCCAAAATGTCAGAAAAGAAGTAGATGGACTTCATCAGTATTTAATCAAATCAAGTATTTCAGCTAAATTCCTACTTTAGGAGGTTGACAATTTTTCCAAACAACGCTTGCAGAAGCAGCTGGCCTATCTGATCATCATCACCTACACATTGTGGCACTAGCAACTGAGGTCAGCTAAATAATCTCGTACATCCTTTCCATCTAACATGACCCATATCATGCTATGGAGCATCAAATTACAGGCCACATATCTTGTTCATCCCCATAAATTACAGGCCTACTAATCATTTTCAGAGCCTCCTCAAAACCAACTCAATCCTTCAACTTGATCCATTTCCTTGTATCTATTAAACTTGGCCAAAGCATCCAAGAAAGCTTGTTATCGTCTTATTGCCTCTTATGACTGCTTGTGAATATTACTTAATACATTTATTTCTACTTTCATAGTCAACTTACCGCCCATTCATTTCAACACACACAGTTCAATTTACACTCAATGTAAAATAAAAAATAAAAAATTCCTTCACAAACCAGATACACTACTTCATCCATCTTTCCTTTGCAAACCAGATATGCTGCTTTATCCATCTTCTTGTCCAGAAATGCCAATAGCACAAAAGACAATACTCAACATTTGTTGAAAAAATCTGGGAAATTTTCAATTTTTGTTGAAAATTAATGACTGCCGAACTTTAGATGGCACCTCTTTCCATCATCACCTCCAACTATCTTTATAGTTCATCAGAGGACTATCTACAACACATTTGCATTAGTGGGCAAAAAGGATGCACAAGATGCCCCTATACACTAACATAAAAGGGTAGCAATAGCTTCAATAGTTGGCTTATTAGTGAACACATAAACCTTCTAGAATCAGAACCCTTCTTTAAAGTGAATTGACAAGATATACTAAGTGCTCTCATTTGTCAGTGTGCTATGCTAAGATCTTTCCACCGATCTTTGAAGACAAATTTAATGCACATGAGTGTGCAGAGACTCAACCAAGAAAATCAAGTGCTGTAGAAAATTATATAAGGGCATTAGCCATATCATGTACAAGCCTCGTTTCCAAATTCCTATGAAGCCTTCCAAACGGAATAGGAAACAACTGAAACTTCAGCGGCCCACAGTGAAGACAAAAGGTGCAGTAGGACGTTGTGCCAAAATACTGCTTGTCATTATTACAGGTGTGAAATTATGAATGCCAGCAAACCAAAGCTGCATTCCTCCATTGTGAGGTTTTGCCATAGACTTGAGACAAACCAACAGATATCCAAGGCCTACAAGTTCTACTGCTGCGTATGGGCAGAACTCTCACAAAATTACCCTATTTCGAGGTCACAAGCGGACGAAGCAAGATGTGCATAATAAAGACTAACACACTCAAAACGCAGCACTTAAAAGAGAACTAAGTAAAAAACTCTCTGCCACTATAGCAACAAGAACGAAATAGGTCACATGGATTGCTTATGTGATTGTTCAGCATGATCAGACATGAATCACGTACAGGAATTGCATCTGGATCCAAATCTACACAAAATCTCCCAGGCAAGCTGAAATACTCCAGAAAGGAAAACTTACCTGTAAATTCGCCATGGGCGCCAATTGACGGCCCAGAGTATGGAGAAGGATAGCGAACTCAGAACGGAGAAAAGCGTCGCTGAAACAACACATGCTATCATAACATGACGCTTGTCTCCTTCCATTGCTCCTCCACCCCTTCACTTTCACCTCACACCATACATTGGAGGAAGAAGAAGAAGAAAAATCCAGCAAAGGATAGTGCCCTTATGCGTAAAGATCGAAACCCTAAACAATAAAAAATTCCACTTTAAACCCCAAAATGGCATGCAGCGGAGCTCAAAAATCCAGCAAACAGAAAATTAAGAAAAAGAGAACAACAAAAAAAGTCCAGTTACCTCGTAAAGGAATGCCTTTTAAACATCTACCAAGTAAAATGACAAAATTTCCATCGATTTCGAAGCTGAAGAGAAGAATTTCAGCTGGAAAAGAGAAATGGCATCGAATCGGAGAGATTTTGGTTAGGGCTTCTGCTGGGAATGCGAAGGGACATCTAGGGTTTTACTTGCTCTCTTCTTCCTTTTTCTCTCCTTTTCGTTTCGAAGGAAGAGAGATGTCGGAAACCCTACATACAGTCTCAGCAAACACATACCAGAGCACAGCGAATCTCAGTAGGGAAATGATAAAACAGATAAAAAGCGAGAAAAAGAAGGAGATTTTCGGGGGGAGATTCGCTACACCTAAGGACCACCAGTTAGAATTGTGCTCTCCTAATTTTAATATATTAAAAAATGATCTGAGCCGTTGAATGAACACTTTCTAGTATTAAAATTCCAATGAATGAAAAATGTTATATTATACTGAATACACATCTACGTCGATTATTCGTGTTTCTTTCCGTCATTGAATATTTATGGTGTTTCGTGGGGAATTATCTTTTATTTCAGTGATACAGTGTAGTTGAAAATCTTTTGAACGGCTCGGATCAAATGAAAAAAAAATATTTTTGATTATCGAAAGCTGGATTTCCAGATTTGGTGTGTGTATTTTTACCGGCGACGAAACTCATGCTCCAGAGCTTCGAAAAACAGTAGGTAAGAGAGTGCCGCTTGCAGGGATAAGCACTGTTTGAGCGTCAATCGTGGAAAGTAAAATCCCCAAGCGATTATCTGAACCGTCCAAATAATAAGGTCCGTTTTAATAGCGTGTCATTAATGATAAAAATTTATGTTTTGATGTTGGATATTTTATTTGATCCTATTTACAAATTCGAGGTATTTTTAATTTTTCTTTTAATTGATGCAATATTTATCAACACCTACCTTAAAATTGTATTTTTTTTTCTTGCAACTATTCCTGTTTTTAACTAAAAAAATTATCTTTATTTAGGCTTGTGAGAAAAAAGATACAAGTAAAAAAAATATAAAAAGGTGAAAAAAGAAAAAATAAATTAGTGTGATGAAGGAGAAGGTCATGATTAAAAATAAAATATACAAACTTTTTAGATAGAGATAGATTGTAACTATAAAAAAATAAAATAAAATCAATTGTGAGAAAATTTATATGTTGGAGTAATTAAATATCGCATCAAACAAAAGGGCAGTGGAAAATAAGAGGAAAATGATTTGCATGTCTTTTTCTCAATTACGGAAAAAATACATGCCTTGTTGTTTTTTAAACCTCATGTGATCACAGAGCTTTGTAGTGGTGAAGAGAAGGGAATGAAAATTTATCTGAACAAGTTCTTAGCCTTTTGAACAATAAATGTAAATTTTCGGTAAGTTGAAGCTTCTAATCCAATCACTGGCCGGGATTTCGGATAATGGCCCCACGATTTTAATTTCAATGATTGGGATGATTAAAAGTTGCAGGTAAATGATACAACAAATTAAATAGGCTGGATTTAGCGACTCAGCCGCGATGTTTGTTTTTTGCATTTATAGATGTGAAGCAACTACTACTACATATGCTAAATAAAGTTACTGCTTGGGAATCAGAATGTTGAAAATTACCGCAAAGACAATTAAAGATGAGCTAAGTACTCTATTATGCAAAAATGTAAGATTTCAAGGTCCAATCAAATTGTCTTGTAAGCCTGACTTTGCTAGAATTGATGGATTCACCCGGAGTAGCCATAGAAAAAAATATATTGAGGGAGGGTGTCTCTCTCACTGTTTACAAATAGCATGGAAAAGATGAAAAATAAAAGAAATTCTGGCCAGGCTGCTTGAATGGAAAGGATTTGAAAAGGAAAAAAGGGAAAAAAAAAAAGTCCCCAATGTAATGGAATAATATTATTCAAACAAAAATCAGTTAGTTTACTTGTGTAGACCATGTGTAGCTTGGAGAGTTTACCTGCAAGTTAGAATTCTCTCTCTTCCACACTTTTCCAAATCGTGAGATTAATGAAATTTCACCCGGAGGAGAATAAAATATAGATACAGGGTTTGTTTTGCTTGAATTGTGACGATAGAATGGCCATTCGAGGTAAAAAATAATAATAATAATAATAAATAAAAACAGGTAAACATTGCGTCATCCGCTGCACTTATCCAAAGAGCCCCTATTTCCAAATCTACCATGGAATGCTGGTCAGCTCGAGGTCCTCTCAAAAATGTTTAAAATCCGTGTCTAGTTGGCTGTTTCTACAATAAATAGGAGAGCATTTTTTTTCCATTATTCTACGTGTTAGACGTTTACTTGGAAACTCTTGTCAGCTTGACTTCTCGAGGTATTTAAATTCTCCCGATAACTCCATGGCGTACTCTTGCCTTTTGCACATCGCTTGACTTTGAAGACAAGGACTAATGTCGGTTTTTAGTTGCGTCCCCTCAAAGAATAGCGAACAACTTATTTGGAATTGCAACCTGATAAAGCTTGAACGAAAAAGGGACGTCCACTGTTAAGTTAAGATCAAGAAGCTAATGTCTAATCACAAGGCAATTCTGCTAAACAAGCCAATGAGGACATACCCTGCATGCTAAAATTGCAACTTCTGATGTAATTATTGGGCAATCATCATTTGCGGCTGTAGCTATTGTTATAGGCCATAAATTGCATCAAAATCATTCTCAATGGATCGGCCAAGGTCATCCCAACCATGCATCTATTAATAAAAATCGTAGCTCATAAATTGGGTCGATGTCAACTCATACGGCATGCTAAAATTCGAATTAGATCCGCAGTAAATCTTTAATTCAAGTTGGCATCTTTTATACTTATACAATTGACCTATTTAATATACTAATTAATTATAGTAAATATACTTATATAAACTATTTTTTGATTTATTAATCTTAAAAATAAATATTTTAGGAACGGCATATCAAAAGGGCAGTCTGAGGTGATATCGGCTTTTAAAATAACGGAGTAGAGGTGGGGTTTTGGAAATTGCATAAAATTAATTTTCTTTTATCTTTTTTTTCTTCTTCTTTTTTTTCAAAAATCTAAAAATATCTGCCCAAACTATTTAAAAATTGGGGTTTTTCAGTAAAACCTCGAAGCTAGTTTCACCCATAAGTCATTAATATGTCCGAGTATGCCAATTTATTATTTGCACTAGGATGCATTTAGATTCATACTTCCACCCATCGGCCACCCTTTATTTCACGCGGAAACATGCATCAGTATCGATGATACCATACCGGTGTTTGATTGAGGAAAAAAAAAAAAGGATGCCCAAAAAACAGACGAAATTCTACTTACCCAAAGATGCAAATGTCATTGTCAGTTTTGTCAATGCCGCGAGAGAGACTCGGAAAAAGTGAGGACCAAACGCCTCGAGGAAATTCGGCTATTGTAGAGTTTACTTGAGAGCCTAACAGAAAATTAAGAATCCACTCCCGCAACAGAATGGAACTGAAGAAGCGCCAACAGCAGGTAAATGATCCCTTTTCAGGGGTAACCAATCAATAGTAATGAATGCTAGCCCAGGCAAAATGCACACGTCTTCGGTAAAAGTAGCATAAACCAACAGCTCCACCTCAAATTTTAAAAACACGTAGAGATGTATGAGGAATTGGACCCTTCTGTTGAATTAACCGGAGGCCAAGAAAACCGTGGGCGGTGTGAGAGGGTGTCTGCGAATGTGATTGATTAAAAAAGTCCGTTTCTATTGTCTCCATTTAACAGCATGTGGGTGGGTCAAGTCAGCGTAGTTGAATTCATGGGTAATGTAAGAAGGGGCCGGACAAGTCAGGGGAGAAATTAGTTTGGAGGTGGTGTTCGAACCTCTCTAGCTTAGGAAACGGCAGTCTTTTGATGCCTGGAGATAGAGCTTATTATACACGTGAACGACTCTGCCCTAACTCCGTGATTGTGCATGGACATTCCCGTGCATGGAGCCACATGAAGAACAGTCGACGCACCGCAATTTCCGCCCCACTGCCTGCCTGCATGGCACCCTGTGGTTGTCTAGAAGAATTTTGATGCTCTTGCTCTGTTACGCTGGCAGACTAGAATTGCATGCGTTGAGGTCGTTAAGATAGACAATCTAATAGGAACGGGTAAAAAAGTACAGGACGACTTTAATGGGAGAGGAGACGTTGTCAGTCGTAGATAAATCAAGAAAAGAGAAATATAAACTTTTTATCATTTAAAATATAAATTGATGACCTTCCAAGAAACAATCTTGAATGATACTTGAAGGGGTGTTTGACTGGGGTAAAAGGAATGAAAAGGGAAGTACAGGGGTCATTGGTTTGATTGAAAGGAAATGAAATGTTTTATTTTAATTAAAATTTTACTTCCACGGGCATTCATTTGATGCATATCTATCAAAAGTATTTTATTTGTCTGTATTTTAATTATTCTCTGATATTTATATTAACATCATTTACTTAATGACTAATATTATCTTGTATCATTTCTCTTCATTTTTTTTCATCTGTATAACTTTCTTAAATAATATTAGTCATAAAATAAATAAAGTTACAATACACAGAAATAACAATTAGGAAATGCCAATAATGCGAAAATAATGCATCTGTTATAAGTCATAACTTGGGAAATAAAAACTTTTTTGGCAATATAAACCACACCTTACATGCTGTGGAAAATAAAAGAATAGCTTTTATCCCGTTTAGGCTATTCGGTTTCAGAGAGGAGATAGAACTCATTTCTAGGAAATTGTCATTCTCGAAGGTAACTATGATAATGATCTTATTTTTTCGTATATTATTATCTTTTGTATGTTTTAAATTTATGACACGTAATCCCATGCTTTCTTTTTCATTTCCTTTCCTGACAGCCACTGTCTAAACACACTTTTTATTTTTTATTTTTTATTAATTGTAAGATGGGATGCCAGAGATCTGCTGAATGTCACTGGACAGTTGCTGATGTTTTTGAGTAATATGGACAAAATCCATGATCCTGACGCAGCTGGGCATTTGGCTTTACGCTCACCCCGGGCAACAAATAGCTAGCTCCCAAGGTATGCGCACATGTAGCTTGGATGTCCCTGGCTTGGACTTGCGCTAAACAAAGCCATGTATGCTGAGTGATTGGTTTCACGTGTCTCCACAGCGATTGAATTTTTTATGACAACAGGTCTGGGAGATTGTCCAAACTCCAACGCCAGCTTTTCATGAAAATACACTGAATAGTAAATATACATTTTTCATAAATTGAGTTTACATTTAATTGAATACATCAAAAGTAAATAAAGATGAAATAAACAAAGATAAAAAATAAAAATATAAACAGTAACAATTAAAGCATAAAATTATTATTATAGATATGATAAGTATACATTCTACGTCCATTTATTATGTATGCGTCGAATGCAAAAAGCCAGACTACTAAGTCCATAGTGCTTGAATTTGTTGAAAATTTGAAGCCTTCAAAGTCATGCGAATCTTATAACCGTATTTCAAATTAGTGGGTTTTTTTCTTTTTTCCCCCGGTTTTACTAGCTGTCGTGTGGGTTTAGTAACTTCAAGAGGACTTGGGATCCCCTGGCAGAAATGCTCTGCAGGTACTGCTGCAGCATTTCAATTGAATTGGCTACCGTCAGGCTCCATTTTCGTGCCATGGGTTGAAAATTTTACACCCACGGATCGCGATTGGCTGAGCAATATGAGATTTCATTGAAAGGAAAGTGATAAATGTCTTTTGTCGGCAGTGAGAATACACCCGCCAGAGCTTCTGATTGTTCTAACAAGTCGCATGCCTGCGGTGCTCTGAATTGGTTGCATGCATGACCGCTGAACTTTTGAGTCGACTTTCTGTTCTTTTTGGTTATTTCTATTGGAAAAATTGTCCAAATAGTTATTTGTCTTTTCGACGGTAGAGGGTGTGGGGCCCTGTCTTGATGCCCCCTATGCCAAACAGATGATTGGAGGAAGAGTCCTCAGCATTTAAACACTGGCCAGTGACTGGATTTTCGATAAAAAATGGGTTTTGATTGGAGACCAGTACAATCGCTAGCTTGGATCAAATCAAAACATCAGATCCCGGTGCCCACTGATAGCGCTGAATCACTGCCCTCGGTGGAATGAGGTGGGCTTCATCGAAATCTCACATGGGTCCTTTTTATTTTAGATGCATGAATGAGGATTTGCGTGGAAAAAAAATAAGAGACAGGGTGGAAAATATAAGAATATTGATAGAAATTTAGAAAATATAAGATTGTCGACACAGCTGCTTGGATGGAAATTTCAGATCCAAAACCAACCGACACATTTTGTAATGGCCCAGTGATTGGGGCCCAGTATTTGCGGGCCGCCCATGGAGTCTCTTGTCTCGCCAGTTTCAACACGCCGAATGAAAACGGAGATGAGCGCATTGCGCACCCTGCGATCTTGCGCTCTCGGCGGCCATACCTCCCTAGCTCCCTCCGATCCGCTCCGCGCTTCTGTTAGTTGGTTTTGAGACAGAGTCTGCAGAGAAGAAGAAGATTTTGTGATGGAGATGGCAGAGAGCAAGGGTTCGAACCCTCTCCCCGTCTTAGACGCTGCCGCAGCAGCTGCTGCTGAGAAAGAGCGGCAGGAGCGCGAGCTGAAAGCCGGTCTGCATCCCTTGAAGGTTCTTCCTTTCTTTCTCTCGATCTAGATTTTCCTTTCTTTTCTTTCAATTCCATATCTGCCTCTCCTATCAACCCCTAGGGTTACATAAAAACCCCATCTTTTCAGTCGGAACCAATGAAAATTCATCATTTCGATGCACAATTTGGAGGGAATCCTTTTGACTTTATTGAAATGAAGTGAAGGCTATAGCTTTCTTTAATTTTGTCAATGTCTAAAATGGATGCTTCCCCATAGTAACATCCATCAGGACATTTTACTTCGAATGTGCGGCTGATGCCAGTATGCAGTGGGCGGAGGACCGCAAAGCTTGGAAATGCCGAGCCCTAATCTTGTTAGGTGGCTCCTTTATTCAAATCATTCCTTGGGGTGCTGCTTTTGGAAACTAGTTTTGAATTGGAACAAAATGGGATTTTATTTGCTCAGCCTTTAAGTATATGTTGGAATGGGTGTTGGGCATTTCGGATTGAAACATGTTTGCACGGAAAGTAACTGCCATATGGTTGAATTTCTGTCTTTCCAATGCGAACTTCATGCTCGTATTTTTTCCTTTACCTATTTAGGGTTTGTCTCCGTGATACATCCAACTGTGGCTTTGTATAGGTTTTGATTTGCGTATGATTGATTATCATGATATTTTTGGGGGCTAACTTCAGTGGCGTCTTTCTCATTTTATTTTAATCTATGCTTAAACTTCCAGTTCAAGTTCGTGTTTTGGTACACTCGTCGAACGCCTGGAGTGCGGACACAATCATCCTATGAGGACAATATAAAGAAAATTGTGGAATTCAGTACGGTGAGCTTTTCTTCTCAGTTTTAATCCATCACATGGGGGTAGTGTGATCAGAAGTAGGGCCCAGGGAGTACAAAATTGAATTTTCCTGGCTGCAATGTGGATATATGCCTATGGTGATAGCAAAATTTTAATAATCAAGTTCATGTGCGCAAATTGACTTGGATTCTTCTGAATTCACACAGAATTCCCTAGAAAACTGAGATGCAAACATGATACAGTGATGCACATTTTCTCTCTGTGTGTGTCGTAGTTGTCTGGGTTTAATGTGTTTCAGCTTTTTAAGTGATGAGCTTTGAATTTGTGCACGATGTGACAGGTGAATAAGGTTGAATTCTCATGATATCATGAAATGATTTGTTTAATAAATTTTGTTTATTCACTTTCTATGATGCCTTTTGCCCATTTTGCCTTTTTGTTTTCCTCCATGGTGCTATAGGGATGGCATTTAGGTTCCAGGCACTTTGCTCTCTGCTTTACTATCTAATGGCTAGTTCTCATTTAAGTCTTGATGGCTACCCTGGGCGAGCTAACCTGTAGAAGTTATAACCAGCACTTGGAGCATTGACAAGAAATGGTCTTGAATTTGATGATTTGCAGGTTGAAGGCTTTTGGGTCTGCTATTGCCATCTTGGCCGTCCTTCTACTTTGCCAGTTCCCACAGATTTACATCTTTTCAAGGAGGGTATCCGCCCTTTATGGGAGGTGAGCATTTCTTGCTTGGTTGTGATAAATGGCAGAAGTAAATTGCAATATCACTATTTTGGCTCACAGGATGATGTTATTTGACCAGGATTCTGCAAATTGCAATGGAGGGAAATGGATAATTCGTTTCAAGAAAGCTGTTTCAGGCCGGTTTTGGGAAGACTTGGTAAGGAGAAAGAGAAACTCCCTAATTATATCTATTATTTTGTTTTATTTTCTGCGGTAATGATACATTTTTTGAAGGATGACCACAATGGCAAATGGGATAGGTTATGTGCCTTGAGTCAATCAAAGTTGAGATTTTCCAAGTTGGACTAGGTTTACAAGCCCACTCTTGACTAGGGAAATATGTACCTTTACCATTTACTGCTTCTTGAAGAAACAGATCTCAAATCCGTCCTATTCATTAAGTGGATGCCTTCAACATATGTGAATCCAAGTTCTCCACATGGATTGGGAATCAAGCATATGGCAGTTGCATTGCTGTTGCAAGCCTGAACATACTGAGAATGCGAAAGATGAAGTTTTAAAGAAATTGGAGTTGAGTTTTCTTCCTAGGTGAGTGGCACATTTTTTGGTTGGTGAGTGGCACATTTTTTGGCTCAATGGCATCAGTTTGGCTGAAAAATTGCTGGAGTATGTGGATGGTTTGACTCAAAGGAGCAGTGGAACTTGTCTGATTAAAGAGTCTTGATTGGAGGAATAACAAATGATTGCCTAATGAATAATAATGAGAGCATAAGCTTTAAAACCTAGATGGGCTGATTATAAGTACTTGTTAGTATTAGTACCATAGCTTCCTGTAATAGGTATTGGAGCACAGCTTTTCCCTCGGGCTAAACTGTGTTGTTCTTGATTTCTGATCTTATTGCAAGCAAGTTAACCTTTTTAAATGCTCAAAGTATTGCAAATTGCTGCACACACAGTGTGTGAAAAAGCAAATAAGTGGAAGCGGTTCTCTCAAAAACTCTTATTGCTCAACTCTTTTGTTAAACCTGTACACATATATGATGGAGATCATGCCACTTGACACTCATTCAATTGTCAGAACTTCTCTAGATTTTTTTTTGGACTCTTGCTACTGCAGAGACGCCCATGGACAACTAAAATCTTTCAGTGGTCTTCACACAACGTTGTAAACATCCATGCAACTCCATACACTTCTTTGCACTTGCATTCACAGTCTTTTCTATACCATTCAATAACTCTTTGCAAGCATCTTCACATTCCAACACACTTTGGAATGCTTTACGCAGATGCACCCATCTTGTGTGATTTGTTGTAAGCACCCATTTTGGTTAACCCACTTTTCAGATGAGATTGATCACTACATGACAATAAGCTCCTGACCCTCAAGTTGTTGAAAGTCCTTTAAGGTTGAGAGAATCATGGAAGGAGGGAGGTTCTTTTTTGCAGTGACTCAGTAGGTGCAGGCTGGAGGAGTTGACTTGTTTCAAGCCAGTCTTTAAGATGGCCCGAAAAAAATGGAAGAAGTCATGTGGGGGGAGGGGGAGCTTAAGATTGTGCATGCTTGCTTATAGAAATGATGCAGAATAGAGGGGTATGGCATTAAAGGAGTCATGTAGCTGATCCAATTAGCTCAGACAAGGCTTAGGTGTTGGTAATGGTGATTTTGTACTAATTTCGAAGGAAAATATATATCATGCATTTGATCAGTTCTCAAACCCTAGAAATAACATTCAAAATCTTGTATGGGGTCTGTTTATGTTGTCTTGTATAGGTAATTTACCTCAGCTAAAGATTTTTACTTCTTTTGCTTTCTTTCTTTTTTTTTTTGTTTTTTCAGTAGGTTTGTCTCTATATTGTTTTGTAATTTTTTGCATCAAATATATGTTCACTTTTCTTTGGGTAAATATTTACCTGGCAGCTTCTCGAGCTTACATGAAACTTGACTGCAAATGATAAATTAACTTTTTGATATGGACCACTGAAAATTCAATTTTGAAACCTTATCTGCAACCGCATTTAATCAGCAAGAATGATCCTAAAGTCTCACTGAAATGCTAAGTGCAATCAAGTTGTTCTTTGTGACTGTGAACACTAATGGTTTCACCATCAAATGTTTTAAATTCCATTTTTTATCCTTAAAATCAACTGATCTTTTCATTCTCCTTTTCACACGTCTATGTAGGTTCTGGCATTTGTGGGTGATCAACTTGATTATGGGGACAATATATGTGGAGTGGTGCTGAGCATTCGTTTCAATGAGGACATTCTGAGTGTTTGGAATGGAAATGCATCAGACCATCAGGTTCGTTCTAAAGGCATTGATCAATGTTTCAAACATCATTTTTATCCTTCCGCATCCACATCAAAAACTTGCTACACTGCACATGACTCCCGTTATCTGACTGATACTTACGAGGATGACAACTTGCTAGACCTATGCTAGTCTGGCCATTGGAAGTTTTGAACAGTCCCATCCAGATCGGCCTAACATCTTTGGCACAGGATGCTGGAATTGGAATCTTCTCCCCCAAAATTACCATTGGTACTAATCAATCATATTCTCTGTTAAACTTCAGGCTGTGATGGCACTACGGGATGCAATCAAGCGGCAGCTGAAACTTCCCAATAGTTATGTGATGGAATATAAGGCTCACAATGCTTCTCTACGAGATAATTCATCATATAGAAATCCATCGTTGAGAGGATAGATGATCTTACTCCCATCAATGTAATGAATAGTTTTCAGGTACTGAAGCTTTGAACTTTGATGACCACCTTTTCCTTTTAGCATCCTGTTCTGTTTGAATCATTCATCAGAATTGAAACTTTAAAACACTCGGCTATAAGTGTACATGCTAACTTCTTGTATCTGAAATAACCTATATATCCAGACTGGGTTCTGCTAACTTCTTGTACATGATCTTACTGGGACAGATTTGAAACAGATTCTTTACAATTGAGATGGATGCATTTTCTGTTACAGTTAAGGGAATCACAATCCAAAGTTCATCATTGTTCACGGCCTTAACTCTCTGATCAGTCATTATCACGGCCAGGTTTGAGAACACCTTTGTGTCGAAGAGAACCCAAATGGGCCCTGAAAGTTGAAATCTTCTCAAGAGCCGCGTCAATTGCCAAACCAATATCCCAATATGTTCTCAGCCTTGTTTGAGCCAAAGTCTTACCAACAGCAAAGTTTCAAATCCCCATCAAAAATGGCCTTAATGTGGGATTTTATATAGCATTCCACCCCGTGAATACTATGAAGGCAAAATTCTTATTTAAAGTTCGCTCCCTTCGCAGAAATTCTTCGATAAGCATTTTCATTTCGTTATTTCCATTTCAATAACCATTTTCAATTAATGAGTAAATAATAAATAGATATTTTAGACTAAAGGGTAATTCTTTGGTAAAACCGATTGAGCAGTGGAACCCCTTCGTGCTGTTGCTTC
>JAYJMB010000003.1:247243-284743 GCA_036873735.1 Pouteria campechiana
AAGGTTGCGAAGCAACAGAAGTTGTTTGTTCTTATTCAATCGAGAAGCTCCTTTGGGACTCAAACCGGGCATAGTCTAGCCGTCTGTTAGAGATCCAAGACCGTCAAATGCAACATGAGTTGCAAGGAGCTTGCTTTCTTTAGTTCGGAGCTTCAATAGAATAGATTCGGGAAGGTGGCGACTTTAGTATACGGAAGAAGCCTAGGCTTGTGTAGCCGTAGCCGCAAGCCAGCCTACACTGGCTTGCGGCTCGTGTAGTGCTAATTCCTCCACTGTTCTCTTGTATGTAAGCCGAAGCAGCCCGTTAACGGCATTCTTAAAGCATTGTTGTTCATGCTTTCGGTGTTCATGCCGTAAACTCTCGTATACTCGCTTTGTTCATGCATTGTTCTTAAAGCATTGTTTGTTGTTCATGAAGAACCGTTAACGGCTTTCTCATCTTTCCGATATCGGTTGTGGACTTCCAATATTCTCCGACCCCGTATGCTTTCTCTATCGTGTATGCTTTCGATATATAATTGATCTGTTAGTGCTCTCATGCTTTCTTTCTCCGTGCCACGGCGCGATATTGATGATCCGTTAATCATGCGATATGGACTCCGCCGTTAACGGCTTTTTATATCATGCTTTCTATATGTGTTGATCCGTTAATCATGCACCCCCCCTACCCCCCATAGAATCTCGGGCCCGCAGCTCAATCAGTTTTGCAGTGATGGTAGGGCAGCGCGCTTTGCCGTCACTAGATAGGGGCTGCTGGTTATTTTGATCCTGTCCCTGCTGAAAAACGGCTGAGAGCAATAGCGTGCTGAAAAACGAAAGCGACCGCGCTCGCTATCGCTTTCGTTTTTCAGCTAACTCGGCTGAAAAGAACTTCGTCGAAGAGGCGCGCGTTAGCGCGAATCCGTTTTGAAGCAGGTGCAAGACTGTATTGTCGCCATGGGAGAACTGTATGTCTTAACGGCGGAAACTCCTACCACATTTGTCGCTCTGTTAAGACAAGTACAAGGTAAGCGGCCTCCAGAACCAATGGAGGTTTCATGCAACATGGTCAACATTGTGCCAGTAGAAGGAGAACCGTCCAACATGGAGGTGGAAAAGGAGAAAAGTATGCCTGTCCTCCGGTCGGGAAAGCACACGACCGAAGAAAAGGGAAAGGCTCCAGCCAAGCCGACCGCGAGTGAAGCCGAGCCGAGGGCTCCGCCTCCTCCAAACAGACTGGATGAAGAGATGAAGAATCCGCCGAAGAAGGTGGAGTATGATGTTATCTCTCACCTGCGGCGCATCCCAGCAAGATTGAGCATCTACGAAGCCTTGCAGCTCTCCAAGGAGGCTCGAGAAGCCCTCATCAACGCACTCGTAAACGAGACCGTGAGAGACTTCTATTTGTTTTCTTCTTCTTTTTTCTTCCCGTATGGAGCCACGTTTTTTGTATGGTATAGCATGTCCGACATTTTTCGGACGGGATTGCTCTAGCTGGCCTCCTTCGAACGTTCTCCCAATCACGGCCGTCTTGTGTCTACTAGTACAGCTTACCCACGGAGTTAACCCCTTACGCAAGTACTTACGTACTTGCATGGCTAGCCCGTCCGAATAAGCTTTCGGACAAGGTGTGCTTTTTCAAGCTAGTTCTAGTAGGGCGCTGGATAACCGTCTTTCTCGATCTCATCCAGTTTGGCAACTCTCTGTACAGTTGTTATCTGTATCTGACGCTCTCCGCTTTTGTGCCAATAGCCCCTTATGGCGCCTCACTTATGCCGTTGCATCCCTACCTTCCCTCCACCTTGCCTTAACTAAAGAAGCGTGCACTACCCGGTATACTCCCCCGCCGGGTTCGGATTACCTTTATTGGCTTCATAGTGGTTTCAGGAAGAAAATTCCCTCAGACTACCCCGGACCTCGGTCCAAGTACAGCGCTTATCTTTAGGAACAGCAGACTTTCCGTGATCATATATGCAATTAGGTGCGATCAGTTATTAGAGGAAGATGGGACTATTAGGTTTATAGAATCTTTCCTTAAAGAAGTGATCAACAATAGGGACTCTTAATCTGAAAGAGAGCGATGGGCTTCCTCGCTAGAAGCCCGAGCGACTAGTCAGTATTGTTTGTAGCGAGGCTTCGCCGATTGAGAGCACCCCCTGCGCCTTTTGGGGGGTTACGGAAGGGGGGGCTGCTTGTTGGGGCAATCTTTGACGAAACCCAATACAATATAGGCTTGGCATCCGTGGATTTTGATGATCGAGCGCCCCCTGGTTCTCTCTTCTGCGTGCGATCTCTAGCGCCAGGGTTATGTCTTAGGTTCCCCGCGCCTTTCTTTTGCGAGAATGCCTCGGGCGCCTTTATCCTCTTGCGCCTGGTATGTGGTCTGCTGTGCCTTCCTCTTTGGGTGATGCTTGCAGTCGGCCAGGCAGTTTCCACTGGTCTTACACTTAGGGCACCAGTCATTGCTTTTGCTTTTCTCTGCCGCATCTTGCATGACGTCTTTGGCCCTTCTGAGCACGTCCTCCTTGAGATTTGAAACATCGAACGCCTCCTTATCCCCTTATTCATTCGTTTAGGGGCTGCAGAAGGTCTTTTGTTTCTAGGCTCGTCGCGAGCGCCACCACTTGCTCCAGTCCGGGTGGAATAGATTGACTCGGTCTCGGATAGACAGCAAAAGTCCATTCACGAACCACTTCTTATTCAATCAACGTGTCGCCATCGTCTATCGTGAGTTGGGCTGCGCCTTGAAGCGCGCCAGGTACTGCTTGACTCTTTCCGATGCAGGCATGGACGTTCACTTGTCCATGACCTCGCCCTCATCTTGCACTGCTCCAAACTGCTCCAGGAACGACTGACTTGTACAATTCGAAGCGCCTTGTGCGTCTAAGGATCGTCTAGGCCGAAATAGCAGTCAACTGCGGCTTCTCTCAAGGTCTGAGTTCACAACTGGCACTTTGAGTCGTTGTCTAGATTGTGTGTGACGTCCATAGCATCTCAGCAGAAGAAGAAGAGAACTTGTTGAGAATGGAAAATACAAAAGAAAGCCACCTTAAGAGAAAACCCCTCTCTAGTGGACCATAACTCTCATCTCCAAACCCCTTTTTCTATCTAAAGATTTTTGCTGAGGAGGAGTTCCCCCTCATCAGGTTCCTCGGAGGCTTTACCCCGGTTATCTCTCCTGAAATCACTCCACTTCCATCTTCGAGAAGTGTATCCGACGAATTTCTTCCTAAAACGGTGTCAGTTATGGTCGCAGCAGCTGATGCTGCCTCCACATCAAACTTTGTTCCTCCACCTGCTAACAATACTATAGAGGAAGAGCTGGCACAACTGCAGAGGCGATTGGAAGAAAAAGAAGCGGAAGCGATTGGGAGCTTTTTTATAAAGCTAATAGCTGAAGCAAGGAAAAGGAGAGCCCAGGGTTCCCGGCGGATTCCCCAATGGGACGTAGTTTATCCTTACGCGAAGAGGAACTTGCTTTCGGACGCTATCTTCGTTCGTGCCCATCAGCTCGTCTTTCGGGAAGACCTTCCAGGAGAAACGCGGAAGACTTTTTATATACGGAAAGTCGGTCCGTGCGACTCTTGGGGAGTCTATCATCTACGCTGGACCTAGATGAAGCCATGTCCTTATTTTCGTCCGCGAACTACAGCAAACCTGTCTTAAGCATAGTGCCAGTAGGCAGATAAAAAAGTCTTTCTTTGAGAGAGTTCGGGGGAATAAGGCTAACGGTAGCAAGCACGCAAGCATTCCTTCGAAGCAAAGGAGGCAAAGCAGTAGGACGCTTGATAGCCAGTCTGTCTTATAATTAATAAATAATCTAGTAGAAAGCAGGTCAAACTCTTGAAAGCAAGGAGCAATCCAATCAGTGCGAGTGCGAGCGGGAAGTCCATTCAGTCCAGTGAGTGGGAGGTCGTCGTGAATGAATGGGTCTTTTAGTGGGTTCAGTTCCCACGGGTAAGATGCTTATGAGTAGGTGCGGGTTAGGAGCTTGAGGTACAGGAAGGCTTTCTTACTGAAATGAAAAAAAAAAAAAAAGATTCTTTTTTTTATATATCGATTTTGTATCGTTTTGGCGGCATGGCCGAGTGGTAAGGCGGGGGACTGCAAATCCCCTTCTCCCCAGTTCAAATCCGGGTGTCGCCTGATCAACAAAAGACTTGGAATCCCTTATCCTCCTAATAGAACTCGCCAAATTCTTACCCAGCAGAAGCATAGGTTAAAGACTAGGGCTGTCGATACTTGGTTTTAAGAATCCAGGGTGGGGGATTCTCTAAATTCCATTATTTCTTCCAAAATCTGGGTGTGGCCCAAACCGGACCGGCACCAATATGAATAAAGAAAAGAAACCTCACTTATTACTGATTACTGATTGAATCTTACGATTGATTTGATTTCTCAATCGAATCAACCCTAAGATTCAATTGTGAGATTAAGAACTACGAAAGTCAGGGACCTGAAATCCAAGGATCCAAAGGAAAGTTCCTAAAGGACTGTAAATTCTTGCTCCCAGGATCCAAGCCAAGGAGGGACTGATTATAGGAAGGAAGGACTCTCAATAATTCCTAATTACCCAACTAGTATAGTGCCTACTGACTGAGGCTTGAATTCGATTGGATAGACTGAAGGGGAATCCAATTAGGAGTTGTGGAAAGGACTGAAAAGACTTTGTATCCAGACTCACAAGAGTCTCTGAGCGCTCAGGGGCATTCAATCAATATGGGATGGGTGATTGGCTCTTATAGAATCAAGTTGAAAAAGAAAGAATTTTTTCTTTCTTTTCCCCGCTGGTTTAGGGTGTCTCCCTATTGTTTCACAGAAAGAGAAAGGGTAAGGCTTAGATGTGAGATAGAGATATGTGATAGAATCTATCTTGAGAGTCTCTATTTTTTCCTTTTGCTTATGGAAGGTAACAAAGAATAGGTCTGACTATTCCTACATGTTCAATGAATTTGATTCCCTTGAAAGTTTCAAGGGGGTAGTATAGAGGTATGGTATTCTTACCACCCAAGCTATATACTTCACTTTATTATGAAACAATTTAGCGAAAATCATTCATTCCTCTTCGCGCTCTTGCTTTTGCTTCTGCGCTAAGAATCGGATAGGAGTTCTTAATAATATCAAAGGTTAAGAGCCCAATCAGGTACCCCCTCACCATACCTTGTTGGTAACAGGTTAAGTGTTGACCAGTGGTTGCGCTTAACCAGATAAAAAAAGGGAGGGTCCGTTCGGTGAGTGAAACACGAGGAAATGCCGATGCCAGTGTCTCCCAGGAGGCGCCGTGCGTCGAGTATACACCCGGTACCCAGCTTCCCGTAAACGATACGACAATGGAAGATCCGTAGACCTAATGGCCCTCATTACGGGAACAAGGGATATGGAACTTACTAAGGATCTTAACATGCGACAGGAGACGGGACTCAAGTCCTTAGTCACCCCGCGTACGAAGAACCGCTTAGCAAACTCCAAAGCACCAACTGACGATACTAACGATTTCTCTAACGAAATCTTAACATTCAGTTGCGACATTAGCTAGCGATAACGCTCAGCCACCCGCTCATCCCCGATGACGATATCGTCACCGAGGATAGTGTAGCGTGTAAAAGGAACTCCAGGATATACTGGGGCTGCTACGAACCAAATCACCAAATGGTGAGTTAATGCGAAAGCAGGCCAAGCTCCGTAAAAGCCCAACGGGGGCTCCTGTTACAAAACGAACTCTACCTCGAGGAAGCCGACGACGAGAATTTCTAATCGTCGGCAAATCGTAGTAGTAGTAGTAGTATAGTAGGCAGACTAAAACAATCGTCTTGTCCACGAGCAAATCAATGTGCGGCAGCGGAAAATCATCTTTGGGAACATGCTTTATTGAGATTTCTAAAATCGATGCATACGCGAACACGTCCATCCTGCAAGCAAGCAAGGGCTTCAAAGCTTATTAGTAAAGTGTTCGTTCTAAGAAGAGGCGCGCGTTAGCGCGAATCCGTTTTTCAGCTCCCTGCTTTCCATTGGTTGATGGAAAGGCAGCTGATAAAGTTGCCTGATCCTAAATTCCCTTCAGAAGTAGGGAAGACTAATGACCCGCGGTATTGCTTGTTCCACCGGTCATTGCGTCACCCTACTGAAAAAGGCTTTTCCCTTAAAGATCTCATCCTTCATAATATTGACAAGGGAATTATTGGTATTGGGCATCCAGACCAAGCTTCATCCAATGAAGTGTCCGTCTGGCCTGAAGAAGAACCCGATTCTTCACAGCCAAAGTCATCAAAGTCTTCAGACGATGATGAGTTATGGGAGTTGGTTTGTTCGAAAAACATCTCGGAAGAAAGCTATCTTAGCATCAAACAAAGCAAAAGGCGTGGAAGTCTTCTTAAAGCAAAGAAAAGAAGAGAACAGACTAACAGGGTCATTCTGCCTATGCATCGTACCCGGAGATTGCCTTCTTATGTCCAGCCATTCATAGTTGCAGACTTTGCGCAACCACTCATTCCTTTTTATAAACGAATGAGCCTCTTGCCGTCAAGAACATTCGGTACAAACACACTTTGACAATACAAGTACACCCAAGGTAAAGACTGTTGTGTTGCCCTCTTCAGACCAGAAAGGAAAGGATGTACACAAAACTAATCCTCTTTCAGAACCTGAAGATGTCTTCTGGGAAGAAATTCCTCAAGGCATCATGACATGTTATCATCTAGGAGTAGTAGAAGGGACTACTCCAGAAAATATGGAAGTGGAAACTCCTGCTGAGGCACCTCGAGTTGTCTCAACTGTTGAACGAATAGAAGCATCCACACAGACGCAGTCACAAGCTGAAGCGTCTACGCGCCTGGTCAAATTCAGCGCAAAAGGCGAAGACATCGCGGTCCTAAGCGCAAGTATACCAAATACAATGGTGAAGAAAAGAATCTCCGGTTCTGAACCTTCTTCGCTATGCAGCCGAATGTTGCGGTCATGAACCTGATTTAATACGATTACGCAAGAATTTCGGCAAATCTCTGGGACCAGTACCAACTATATGGTACAGAAATCAGGCAATTCAAGCAGCTAAGTCCTGGGCTGAACTCCAGGATTTCTTCCTACTTCGATTTTTCTCACAGTGTCGAGAAAATCCTGGTAGAGAACTCATCCGTTGGGCGCCTTACCTGGGAGAAAATACTGCATGCTATCTCAACAAATGGAGGAATGTGGCCTGGTCCGATGATAGAATGCTCTCTGTGCCTGAGAAGGAGATGCTGCAATCTTGTTTAGCCGCAGCTGCTTACGCCGGACAACGACGGTCGCAATCCTTAATTGCAGCATATGAGAAAGCCATACTCAAACAAATGCAAGCTGTGACTGACCCAGTTAAAGAACAATCTTTTGCTGAAACGCACATACGACAAGTGCTTGACATTCAAGGGGGTATAAATCTCCTCTCTTAGATCTTCATCCTGAAGTACACATTATAAGGCGCCTTTTTAGGCCTGCCTTTCGCTTATTCCATGAAGATCAAGTGATGCCGATAGGACATCTGTTCCGGTACATGACTCTCGTGCATTTCAAGGCTCAGGGGGCAGAAGGAGCTCTCAAATATTTCCCTTTCTCCCTTGCCGAAGGAAGTTATGCTTTGCAATGGTTTGCTATGCTCCCAAAGCAGGCACTGACTTCCTGGGCTGACTTGGCTGAAGCATTTATAGCCAGATTTCATGATTACTCAGCAAAGGTGACCCCTGAGCAGGTAGCCGCGATGCGACCCCTCAGTTGCGAGTCAACCAGCCTTCAAGATGAGAGATAGGCCTTCGTTGGTTGGACATGCGGTTGCATAGCCCGATCCTTCATCCTGCTGAAAAGCCGTTGCTAGCGCTAATCACAAATCCTGACTATCTTCTCTCTTTCTGTTAGAGATGCCAATATCAACTCGTCTCTCTCGCCTGCGAATCCGTGGCTAGTCATTCCCACCTTCATAGCATAGGAAAGATCTTCCAGTCCGGATCTAATCTAACGGCTATGTGCGGATCGCCTTGCGCTTGGTATTCGTATTCATTGTAAAGCCTTGAGCTACCTCCTCTTTCTCCTGAAATGAAAACCTTAAAAGTTTCTCGGCATCCCAGAAGTTGACTTCTTAGCTGGGCTACTAGAATAGGCTATTCTTCCTATCTCTCAAGAGTGAGAACCAATCTCCTTTTAAACTCAAAGTTTAAGCTTTGAATTATACTTCTATTCTAAATCACCGAATCTCGCATCCGCCATGAAAAAAAAGGATTATTACCCCGATTTAATAGAGGCTTAATAGAGGCCTGGCTAAGGACTGCTACCCTCTATTCTTTTATTGCTAAGAACGAATTCTCGAAGCCCGGAAGTTCCTTCGTTCCCAACCAGTGATTCTCATGGCCTTCGTGCCAAGGGCTAAAAGAGCTCCATTACATAGAAGACCAATCGAATCCCGATTCAAGGACAAGCAAGGGGCGAAGCGGTCCAATAGAATAGCTGCTTTTTCTTATTAAAGGGATCCATGTTATCAACAATTACATTGCCTCGAGCTGGGCATGAGCTATTCCCATCTAGTTACGCGTAGTGGGACTGCGAAAAAGTCTTCCTTTCAAGATCGCCTTGCCTTTATGAAAGTACGCTGTACTGGCCTTCCATCCCCTAACCCCAGGAAAATCAGTGAGTGGCCCCCCCTCTTACTATTGAGTTTCCTTCACTCGGGTATTTTAGTTCCACTACACTAAGACGAGAGAAGTCGGGATTTGTGGCCTACCCCACATTTGCCCTCTATGCGCTACGAGCATCGACAAAGATCTCCTTTTAGGAAAGCCGGAATGGAAGCATCCTTCCTTCTTCGTGAGTTCGTATGAAACTGGTTACTAAGCCAGAACCTTCTGCCTTTGCGTCCCTTCTAAAGAATTTCATCCTTAAGCTGGATAGCCTTTAGGCTTAGTTAGTTAAGAGTCATCCCCCCTTGCCTTTGAGAGCAGTCCAATACCAGTTGATTCATTAGCAATGGTAGCAGGAAAAAATCCACTACGCTTTGAGCCAGTTATTCATTCTTTAAGGCTTTTAGCCGGGTAAGATGCTAAGAGAGGAATCACTGCTTATCCATCGGGTGTGACTGAACTGGGTGACTGAACTACCTTCCCAGAACCCAGAGCATAGCCAACGACTGATTCTTCTACCCTTCCTTCGTGCCTTCCCTTCGCCCCTTGGCTACGAAACTAGGCTGTGATCCGCATCGAGAAAGAAATGTATTCATGCATCTCGAAAGTTCGAATGCTTTTCCGCTTGATTATTTTACTTAGAAAATTCTTCTTCTAAAATCCATTCTCTCACCAACCAAACCATCTATGCTATGCCCAAGCGCCAAAAAGGGCTGATTCTCGCCATCTAGGAAAGAAAGCCTTACCCGGTCAGGAATCGATCCCTTCTACCGTTCCTCCAACAGTGGTTATGCCGATTCTTGCAAAATCCATTATCTGCCCTCCTGTACTTCCTTTCTTTCCCTTCTTGCTTCACTCTCCCTTCTGTCTTTCTTCAACTCAGCTTTGCTTCTCCTCTTGCTTACTATCTCCTCCATCTAATGATTACGTAAGTGAATGTCTTCTTTCCTGCTCTTCAATCCCTTTTGAATAAGCGTTGATCCTTACTCTCCTGAGAGCTTAGTAAGGCAAGGAGCTGATTGACCTGGAATCCCATATGTCTATATTACAAGCATCGAATCGTTTCTTTGCCCTTGTGTAAGAGATATTCCATCAAGTTTATAGAGACTGAAAGCTAGCCCAATAGCCTATCACACATGTAAGAAGGACGAGTCTGGATCTGGTCTTTTTTCTTTTAGTATTTTTATGTAGCAGGAGTAGCAGGCACGTATCTGGGCTTTGAACGAATCGTCTGCAGTCTCTCTCGATGCTTTAAATATTGCCGCGTCGAAGTGAAATTCCTTGTCTGATTATTGGAATCTATATCATATCTGTGTCAAAGATTCTCAAGCTCAATTTCTTTAAAATACTATGCATGCCTTGCTCCTCATCTGCCAATTGCTTATCCTCAAATGGGGCATTCTTTCTTACTACATGCTTAATGCAATGAAATTAGATTAGATGGTTCCTGCGCATATTGTCCAATGATTCCTTCAAAGAAGCCCTTTTTGCAAAAGGAAGTTCCGGTCCTGCCTCTTTACCGAGCGAGGGCCTTCCACCAGCAAAAGAGCCTATGAATGCTATGGAATTCCTCCTCGTGGCTATCTTAACAGCGGATTCTGTCAGACCGTGGTCAATCAGTCCCTCTGTAAGAAGAAAATAAAATGCCTTGTGTTGTTGTCGCGTCTTGGGGTCTTATCGGCTTTGAGGCTGGTGACCTTCTCCGGTCTGTGATAAAAGCAATCTCTCTCCGGTCGGTTCGACTCTTACTGCTTTAATGACTGTCTTGGTCTCGGTACCTTGACCGTCGACTGTATCGGTTCCGGTTCTTTGGTTGGCTTTTGGTTTAATGAATATCTCCCCTTTCCTCCTTTATTAGAGGATGTCTTCCCCGTACTGTCCTAGAGCAGTAAGAGTATAAGGCGGACTAAGAGCTGTTGTCGCCTTTCGAGTTTTAGATAATAGAGTGCCAGGAGTAGGACGTAGCGCATAAGAGGGTCTTTGGAATCGATCTAGATGCCCAGAGGAGGATGCTATCGAATCGGAGTTTCCTGTTGATGCAAGTAACTGAACTGCCTTAAGATACGAATGATAGCCCGCAAAAGAACATTCTCAGGGCACAACAGGCGATTCGATATTAGCTGATGCAGATGAAAGGGCTTACGACGAGTAGGCTCTTTTATGGAATATAATAGTCTATTTATTCTATGTTTGGCATTTCCGCTCCTAAAGTAAGGGTAAGGAATCTTATAACGTTAAGGTGCGCCAATTCCGCAGTAGCAGGTACGTATCGATGTGCAAATGATGGGTCATTTTTTTATAAGATCGTATTGGTTTGTCACTTCATCACCTTGGTAGTATCCTAACGCAATTCTCACTTAGAAGTGGTCTTCGCCAAGCGATCGAATATTTGTTTGTCTGAGCTAGCCATTCACCGGTGTGCTACTCTAAGAGTCGGAGAGGATTAGATATTGATCCGCTTGTTATCGAAGAACGGATTATGATGTTAGAACACCAGGCGGTTAAGTCTCAGCCCTTACGCGTTCGCCCTTCTCTCCTGCGCGTAAAATTACAGAGATTTCGACAATAACGAGCAACGAGCGGATAAGGTATGGCGCATACAAACGGACTCTTGGGAGTGCGACCATGTCTCAGTCAAAGGGCCTGCCGGGCAGACATGAAAGTGAAAATGGACCGTAATCGGGATAGGATCTATTAATGAATAGAGTTTTTCTGGGGAAAAGATGTTATATCGACAGGGGGAGGGGAATTCTTGTAACAAGATAGAGCATACTATCCGCGAGAAAGAGCAAAGCCGTAGTAGGGAGCTGAAGAATTACGAGGAATGAGTAAGAACTATAGGGTGGACGTATCGGTTGGCTTCGGAGTCCGGCCTTCCCCTGCCCGCAACCTGCTCTTATTAACACCATTCCACCTACCTTCAGAACGCCTACGTAGCGATAGGCGTACCGCATCCAAGCACGAACTCCTTTGTGGTCGCCTTTCTAGATAGCTGTATAGATCGGATACGGGACTTTGATCCGTCTACGTCTGTTCTGAAGAGGTCTCTTCTTGACCCGGCCAAGGTACTCCTCATTTCTATACCGCAGGTCCTATCCCGGGCTTTGGTGGACTAGGATCCACTAGAGAGAAGATCTTTTCAACCCTCTGTCAGGCCAAGGATGGCTTCCACGGTCGTTCGAGAGGCTGCCGCAGAGGCAGAGAACAACTTGCTCAGAGGATACCGGGGATCCGACCCCGCGAGGCACGGCCCTTGCTGAAGAAGTAGCGAGACTGCCGTCTGAACCGCTACATGTGCTTGAAATAGAATCGCCTCCTCCGCTTGAGAGCTTGAGTTCCCGACTGTAGGTTAAATTAGGTTAAATGCTTAAGGGAAGGGGGAGAGATCGAAAGGCTTCCACAGGAGAGGGTGAAAGGAAAGCCGTAGCCAGGGGGGTTAGAGAAGGCAGAAGCCTTCTGAGACAAAATCAAGTGCCAGAGACGGTACTACTGGCTTGAACCGGATTGCTAACCTGGTTCGCTGCGTAGAACTCGTAAATATGAATGAGGCCTTTTGAATGCTTAAAACCACCTCCTCCTTTCCTTGCCTTGAGGAACTTGATCTAAGGACCTCTCTTTGTGTAGAAGTTGGCCAGTGAGGTAATGTTGTAATTAACGGCTTGGATTTTTTGTTTTGCTTCCTTGTCCTCTTGAAATGAAGCTACTTTGTTGGACACTTTCCCGGATTAGTTCGGGAATGAATCGTGAGCTACGACGATCAAAGACGGAAATCTCATACACCCGTACCTTATACCTAGTATAGTACGATTCGAAAAGACTATAAATTCTGTTTCACGGCTCTCCACTTTCTTTATCCTCATCATTTCTGCCCTTTCTGAATTATCCTATCCTTATATATAGGACCTAACCTTGGGCAATTTCACTACCAACCCCTTTATCCTGCGGACCTTTACGGAGGTAGGGCGGAGCCCCACCTCCGTAAAGGTCCAACAGCTTCCATTTCCCGTGCGGGGAAATGAGTGAGTTTTTGCCTCTGGCGACTCACTAGCCAAAACGCTGTTGAGAACGTGAACGGGGCCACTGCTTTCCTTTGTCTTACATGAAATGAGAGCCCCCTATCACAACAAGGCAGCCTCCTAACCCGTGAAACCCGCTTGCCCGTTGGATGATAAAGCTGACTTCGCCCTCAAAACCTGATCTGTGTGGAGCAGGAAAGAGGAGATCGGAGTCAAATAGGAAAAACTAGAAGTTTAGGGCAAGATAGGTCAAGCAATGACCGAGTGGTGAAGAAGGGAATGCCTCCGCAAGCGCATATCAACTAATAAGTAACTTTTTATTGAATGATAAGATAGCCCTTAGATGATGGATCATCCACATCAATTCATAAAGGATTTGACTCGAGAAGCACTTGTTTTTTGAGTTTGAGGCATTCTTGATTGAGAAAAAAGGATTCCCTCCTGTTAACTCCGTAAAGCCTGTAGGAGTAGTGAAGAACTAAAGAGAGCTGTGGTTGGTTGTTGACCAACAGAAAGCATGGGACAGTAATATAGAAAAGAAATGTGGTTATGTATATTGGGTTGAATACAACGGACCCGCCTCTGAAAGGCGCTTTGGGCGGTGCTTTCTTGCTCTAACTATCTCGCTCTTGAACAAGTGATAGCGCAACTCCCCGATTCATCACCTGCTGTTACTGCGACTGAGGTTGCTCCCTCTGGCTCTGATGGTCCTCCATTGGCCTTGGATCCTGGTTCTAGGTGTACTACAACTGACATGACTACACCGCCACCATCATCTTCTGACGCCGTGTCACGTCATCATATGATGACTCGGTCAAGGGATGGCACCAGGAAACCGAAGGTCTTCTCCGCCACTCGCTACCCTGTTCCGGCATGCTTTCTTGCTCTTCAGTCCGATGCTTCTTTTCGTGAACCGACCTGCTTCTCTCAGGTACCAGAATGACGCGCAGCCATGCAGGATGAGTTCAATGCTCTACTTCGCAACTCCACTTGGTCTCTTGTTCCCTACCATCCGTCTATGAATGTAGTTGGATCAAAGTGGGTGTTTAAGCTTAAGCGTCGTGCGGACGGGTCTATTGAGCGACACAAGGCCCGACTCGTTGCCAAGGGCTTTACTCAACAGTATGGGATCGACTACGAAGAAAGATTCAGCCCTGTTGTCAAGTCCACGACTATTCGGACTGTTCTTGCTCTAGCGACTTCTAAAGAGTGGCCTATACGTCAGCTGGACGTCAAAAAATGCCTTTCTTCATAGCTTTCTTGACGAAGAGGTTTATATGAAGCAACCTCCGGGTTTTATAGATCCTGCTCGTCCTTCTTATGTCTGCAAACTCCACCGAGCCATTTTTGGCCTGAAACAGGCCCCCCGTGCCAGGTTCCATCGGTTTTCTTCACAGCTCTTACAACATGGCTTTCTCTGTAGCAAGGCCGACACAAACATTTTGTTCGCACCTCTACTTCGGGCATTATTGTTCTTCTCCTTTATGTCGATGACATAATCATTACTGGAAGCGATGTAGCTGGTATCCGCTCGCTTATTAATTCTCTGTCGCGATGCTTTGAGATGAAGGTAACCAAGGTCCTTCATTATATCCTGGGTATGGAGGTCTCGCGTTCGCCTGATCGCTTAGTTCTGACTCAAACCAAGTATACTTTAGATCTACTCCAGCGTGCCAACATGCTTACGGCCCATTTCTACTCCAGTTTCGTCTGGCTCCAAGCTCTCCGCTTTTCAGGGTGATTTTCTTGCTGATGTCTCCTTATATCGCAGCCTGGTGGGAGCTCTACAGTACTTAACTATTACTCGCCCTGATATTACCTATGCTGTGAATCAGGTCTGCCAATTTATGTATGCTCCTACCACAGCTCATATGGTTGCTGTCAAACGCATTCTTCGGTATCTCAAAGGTACCCTTGGGTTCGGTCTCACTTTTGCTGCTCGGTCTTCGACTCATCTAACTGCATTTTCAGATGCCGACTGGGCTGGTAACCCTGATGACCGCCGATCTACGACAGGTGGTTGCATTTTCCTCGGTTGCAATCTCATTTCTTGGCTCTCAAAGAAAGAACCCACTGTCTCGCGGCCGAATACCGTTCGTTGGCATTGGTTACTGCTGAACTCACTTGGGTGCAATATCTTCTTAAAGACCTTGGTGTCTTTCTTTCTACGCCACCTATGTTGTTTTGCGACAATGTTAGTGCTACTTATTTGGCTTTCAATCCTGTCTTTCATGCTCGGACCAAGCACGTTGAAATAGACTATCACTTCGTCCGTGAACGTGTTGCTCGGGGAGCTCTTCGCCTTGGTTATGTTTCAAGCTCTTGCCTAGGAGCGAGGACTTAGATCAGAGTCAAGGTAGCGAAGTGAGTTCCGTTTTGAAAATTCTTTATATAAAGAAGAGTTGTGGCTTTCTTCATGAAAGTGAGATAGTTGATCGAGAAACCTCCGCCCAATGGAGCCTAGCCCGAGAGAGGTAGGGTACTTATCTTACCTTTCCTGTGTGGACCGAAATGGTCCCGCGAAGCAGGTCACCGGTTGCCTAAGATCCTTCTATTGAAGAAAGAGAGAACGATGCCGAGGCTGAAGTCGAAGCAGAGGAGAAAGAAGGCTTGAGCTGGAAAAGAGATTGACTAATCGCTAGGGATGCCCACCCGGGCATCCTACGCTCGCCTTCGGGGTCATAGGAAACTCACTAGATTCTGTTTTTGATCCCTCTTTTCCGAATTCGACGTTTGTTTCTCCCCTGGTCCGAATGAAAAGATATCGACTGGCCCAGACAATCCACCCACTGGGGGAATGAAAACAAATGTCTTAGATTGTAAGAGCACCCAGAGAGATAGAATGTCAAACCAGAGGATCCTTCAGTTATGGTCGATCCTGAAGTCTCTGCCCACATTAGAAAGCTTTCGTTCCCGAGAAAAGAACCGAATAGCCGCTCCAAGGACCGTCCCTGACTCTACTCTATTGCTTTCTAAAGTAAGGAATAGTGGTCTGGTCTAGCTTAACTCATTCACTCCTAACGGAGCCTTATGGCGGATTCTTAGCTACTCTTTCTTATAATAAAATAAGACAAGTACATTACAGAACGTAATGTCAAAAATGAGAAAATAAATGCTCCACTCTAGTCCGACGAGCAAAACATCCCCGGTCAAGATAGAAGAAAAATCCATATCTATTTAGTTTCCTTCGATTCAGCCCCTACTTCAATGAAGGCTAGCTCCTACTCCTCCTCCTTCCCCTTCGTATCCTTCATCGTCGTTGGTCCTTTTGACATAAATTCTCGGTCGCTAAAGAAAAGAGACTGGCTCTCTCTATCTATTATACGCAATATCTTGAAAGGCGAAGAGTGACTACTGATTTCTGCTCGTACTTCCTGTTACTGTAGTGATACAGTACTCGTGCAAGAGCGCTTACGGCAGCTCGTAGCCAGTGGCGGCTTCCTTCTTTCTTCCTCAATCTTCGGAAAATGAGGCGTAGTCTTATATCAATAGATCGTCGTGGCATGAAAAATTCTCCTACCTACGCTACGGACTCCTCCTCCTATGGAATTGATGTGGCATTTTGTAATCAAGACATATCTCGTTGAAAAGTCTTTTTCGCGGGCTATGGGAACCGAACCCAATTCTTCCACGACCCCCCACGAATCAATCAAAAACCTACTTATCAAATACGAGCCGGTACGTACTTGACTGAGCTGAGCCAATAAGTGACCACAGATCCGCTGTAAGTACTATTTCAAGTCTAACGTTGGCATTTGACTCTCCACTTAACTTACTTGCTTGCTTTTTGATACGCTTGCAGGAGAAGGTCGGTCCCGTACTCATTACAAATCTTAAGGGTGGTACTCACTCGGATGGAAGAATCTCAGGTCGGTCCCGTACCCGAACAAAGGCTAGACCGAAGGTCCCGTCCCACGGGTTAGGTGCTTAGCTGAAGATGGAAGTCCAAAGCTTAATAAGGTGGAAGGCGAAGCCGAGGCAAGAGCAAGGGTTGAAAGACAAGAGAGAAGAATTCAATCTCCCCTATTTGTTCCATTCTCAATGGTTGGTCGGTTGGCCTCCGGCCAGGAGGCTTTGGTTTATCGGATCGATCGCTGTGGTCAAGTGCGCTGGTCTCTTTCCCAAGTCGCAGGCAAAAGCAGAGGAAGCAGTTAGTCCAGCGGAGGAATCCATAGATCTATTTGGGTTAGAGCAGACAGAAGTAAAGTCTGGTTGCTCCAGACGAAATTGGTCCAGGCAGAGGTTCCAAAGGCTAAAGGAAAAAGGCTCAGCTCAGGCAAAGCTCTACTCTATAGGTCGGGTCTGGTTAAAAAGGCAGGCACAGCTCCCGGGTGGAAATCCAATCCTTTTAAGGGATTAAAAGGGTTATAATCGCAATCCTTTCTCTTTCAAGGTTCTCGGGCATAGGCAGACCCGCTTGTAGTGGGCTTTTCTTTCTGTCTTATAACTCTTCCGGCTACTAAATGCGGCTAGGAAAGGCTCTTCTTCAGAAGGGGGGAAGAAAAGACAGGCTTTTTCTTTGAGCTCTTCCTTCTCCTTTTTCTATTCAATGAAAGAAGCCATCTCTCTTACAATGGCTGTTCAAAAGAAGGGATCGTATATAAGAGCTGGTGGATCCCCAGTAAGCAACGGCTTCAAAGAACTTGTCTAAGAAGAGGTGCGCTAGCAACGGCTTTCGCTAACGTGCGCTCATCCGTTGCTTACTCCTCGCCTCATTCATTTCTCGCACAACAACTACAAGGCAATTGGTCTTCCTCTTCCCTCTGGGCTTTAAGCTTAAAACGGAACTGCCCCAAATACCTAGGGGAGGCATCACAGTCAACCTAACTGATAAAAATCAGGCAAAGCTAAAGAACGGGTGACTCGGTCATCTTTCGCTTAATCCAAACTTGACTGTTCCGCTTCGGTCAAAGATCTTGAGAATGTATTGAAGGAGTGGCAGGCTCTTGAATAGCTTTCGGGTGATGGCATTTCTTTCAAAGTCACTCTCTCCTGCTCTTGCTTTCGCTTACGCTCTTACGTTCCAAGATGGTGCTCCCTTTGGGGACACCCATCTTTGACCTTAAGAGTGAGACGAGATAATGATTTCGTGAGAGCATCAGCGAGTTGATCCTTGGTTGAGACATGAGACACTTGAAGCAACCCTTTAGAGACTTTATCACGCACAAAATGATAATCAATGGCAATGTGCTTCATGCGAGAATGGAAAACAGGATTGACAGATAAGTAGCGCCAATGTTGTCACAGTATATGACGGGAGGTTTGGTGATAGAAATCCCAAGTTCACCGAGGAGAGATTGGACCCAAGCTAATTCAGCTGCTGAGGCTGCTACAGCACGGTACTCAGCTTCCGTCGATGATCGGGCAACAGATCGCTGCTTGCGAGAGCTCCAGGAAAGAGCATTGCCACCAAGATAAACAAGATAAGCCGTTGTAGACCAACACTCAACTAAAACAAACTATTCAAGACCAAAACGGAAGACGGGAATATACGAGAATTAGAGATCTTCTGCCTAAGCCACTCAAGAGAAAAGCAATCGACACCACCCTGCATTTCACTAGGGGCATAAAGTGCCTTGCTTCAGAGCAAAGAGGTTTCCAGCGATTCCGACCAAGGAGGATGAGAGAGATAGAAAGATGAATGGTTACAAAAGATGTAACTGAAAAAAAGTAAGATCCCTTTTCAAATCTAATCCAGGAAGAGCGCACTAAGCTTCTCAATAGCAATGCAGGAAGAGGTCACTTCGCTACGCTCCTCTATGCTTTCGTTAGGAAAAGAGAGTCAAGAAGATTGACTTCTCGCTCGGGCTACCCGACTAGGGCATCCCTCGCTAGCCGAAGGAAGATTAGTCTCCATTGGTTGGGTAAGATGAGTCAGTAGGATATGAATGAACGAGAAATCGACCTCGATCAATTCAATTCATCCTGCCTACTCTTTGCCACAATGGTTATTCGGCTCTCTATCTGAGGCTATCACTTTTTCCTCGGCTAGCGGGCCATTGAATCTGGTAAGGTTTTAAGGTGCTTAGGTCGGCCCATAGAACAAGTTTTAGGTTTCGAAGGGGCTGATCTATGATCAATCGATGAAAGGAAAGGCTTGCTTGCCAGTCCACTCATTGCTATCTGATAGCCATTGGAAACCTTCTCACTATTATCACATATAGAAGAATGCTGCTATTCGGACAATCTTCTTCTAGCGAGTCAATGTCGGATAATCTAGCAAGAGCTTCTAGCGCAAGGGAGTACCAGATAGAGCTTCAACAAGTGGGAATCAAGACAGCAAGTCCCATGTTGAATGAGATAGCTTTCATCTTCCAATCTTTCTGAGCTAAGAAGTGTGATAGGCAGTCTTCCATGTCACTCGGAAGGCAGATCAAGGTAGATGAAATGAACAACTACCGGGAATTCTAGGATGACTAAAGCCCAGCGTCGAAAAAAGATTGACTGTCCAGACAAGAAAGAAAGGAGCAGAAAAATGGCTTTAGCGCTAGTGAGCTGAAAAACGAAAGTGCGCGCTTGCTCTTACTTTCTTTAAGACGCTAACTTTCACAGCTGCTAAGAAGTAGACGTCGTTATCTCAGGGTTTCCGTTAGTGCGCTCCGGAAAGGCGAAAAAGCTCAAGTGATTTTCCCTTGACAAACCATTAAAGGCTGGCCAGGGAAGAGAACTGCATAACCTAGGGAATACAACTCCATAAGAGCGAGAAAGTACGAGGAGAGAAAGAATCACACGATTCCCATTCGTGATAGAAGCTTTAATAGGATAGGAGTACACAGGTTCGCAACTAGACTCTTCTCTGACTAGAAGAGCTGCGCCTAAGACTCTGAAGCGAAGCGAAGGGAGGTGGTCCCGAGCGTTGGGTATATGGCTATATAGCGTCAGCGTTGTTTGCAAGTCACGTCAGTGCAGGCGCAGCGTAGCGTCATGGTAGCGTTAGCTATGCTCGACTAACAGGATGAGTCATGTGACTGACCTGACATTTTCTTTTTATGAACTTCGAGCTGCTGAACCGACAACGGTATATTGTTTTTCTGCTTGTTTTGGAAGCTTGAAACGACAGACAAGTGGTGACTATGAGACGGCCTTGCTACTGAGCTTCTTGTGTTCCATCTTTCAAAAGTGTGGGGTCCGCGCAACAAGAGCGCTTCCTCTTTCTTTTTCTTTGCCACCATGAGACCTCCTATCAATGCTTTCGGGCGAAGTCCTTGTCACTGTGGAATAGAGTACCTTTTAAGTATCGAAGGAGACGTTTAGCAGCTGCCCAATGCTGCTGAGATGGCTGATGCATAAATTGTGATAGTTTGTTGACAGCGTAGGCTATATCAGGCCGCGTGATGGAGAGGTACCGGAGGGCGCTAATGGTGCTACGAAATGAAGTGGCATTAGCCGGTGGAGACCCATCATGAAGAACAAGAGAGCCATGGGTAGGAGTGCTGACTTCTTAGGTTTGGCACCAGTCATTTGAGTGCGTTCAAGCAGCCTTGATCCACTATAGGAAAGTACTGTATTCAATCTAAAGGGAAAATGAAGGTTATGGGTTCATATAGTAATCCTAGCCTTACCTTTTGTCTGTAGCCCTCTGCTGCCAGCTTCTTTACACTATAAGTGGGTGCGCTTTCCTTTGCCCATTTGATGGGGATAGTACTTCAAATAGTTGACTATGACTCCGAAGGGGGAGCGTAGGAGCCCCGGGTGGGGCTCCCTAGCGAATAGTCTATCTAATTGATGAGTCTAGCGCGCGCAACGGCTTTCGCGCTAGGGCGCTCACCCGTTGCTTACTCCCTTCACTCACTCCTAACTAAGAGCCTCAAACTGGAAAGATAGGATTTCTCAAACCGGAAAGACGGAGAGGAAAGATAGATTAAAGACGGAGCGTAGAATAATCGGCACTGCCCAGGCGAAAAAGCTTTGAAGTTCAAATACAAAACATCCAAGGCAATTAAAAGAGATGAAATGGGGAAAGTTCAGCTCTAGATAATAAGGAACGTCCATCGTAACAAACTTTTTATTAGCTGTTTGCGTACACACCGCCCCCCACTACGGATACCGAAAGAAAGAGAAAAATAGAAGAAGGTGAATTACGTACAAAAAAAAGGTCCACTTCTTCTTCCCCGGATCAAAGGGTTACTATTCTGTCTGCTTCCTTTCGCTCTCGTGCTGGCTATAAGCCCACCTAACTGGGCTACTCTCAATTGTCAGGTTCACTCTCTCCTAACCTCCCTTGAAAGGAATATCTTCCCAACCTTCCTGGATCAAGAGTTAGTAACATCTGCAACCGCCCTAAGCGTGAAAAGCACGCAAGGGAAGGAGCGCGCAGAAGTCTTCCACGGATGCCACTACAAGGCCCTAAGCGCTAGAAGCAGACCAACTCCTCCATGCGCCGAGCACCCATAATAAACAGCATTGAAGCACCAAAAGACAGTCAATACGTTTTGGCATCTTCTTCTTATATTGTTTATTCTGGTATTCTTCCTTTCCCCTCGGAAAACACAAAGAAAAAGACGCGGATTCCACTTTTTCAGCGCCATAAGCTGCCAGCTCCAGTTTCTATCGAACCAACAGCTCCGGGTTTTCCTGAACCGACTCTAATCTCATCTAAACTGTAGGTATCGAGGCTTCGCTCCCTGAGAGAATAACACAAGTCAGTCAGTAACCGAATAGAGTTTGTCTTCGCTCCCTGGACTGGATCAGTTCAGTCAGTTCAGGCTCACCTCACACTAACAGAAATTGAAAGCGAATTTCATTACACGAGACTCAAATCGAGGATAAGAATCGTTCCTTCGGGCTGAGGTTTATGCACTTGAGGCGGATTGAGTTGTGGATCGAGATCTGAGGGGTCGGAAAAAACAAGAGTTGTTGGCTCGGGACAATGCAATAGCTAGCAAGCGCGTAAATTCATTTCCTATAAAACAGCATCACATGGCGTCCATTGAAGCGAAAAAGCAGACAAGGGGTGAGGAAGGAGCGCGACAAGCAAGCATTCTACTTCTTTAAGCGCGACAAAGAGCCAAAAGAAAGGGGTAGGGAATGCCTATCGCTGATGAAGCTAAAGGGAAAGAACTCCTCATTAATCCACCTTCGGGTTAGAGAATGATAAGGGCTAATGCAGATAAAAAAAAGGAATGAACTCTATCACCAGAATGTGTTGCTTACGGCACGAGCTTCCGAGCCAGCTGCTGACAGAGCTCTAACTCGGACAGGCTGAGAGATACATCCAGCAATCGACAGGGATTCACTCTAAGATAGCTCCCCCTTCCATGATGTGTAGTTCAGCACGGAAAGGACTGGTTCCGGGGCCTATGAAGGATGAGTTACAGCCGTAAATCACCGGCTTTCAGTAAAGCAATGATAAGGGCTGCCTGCCCGGGTTAAGGAAAAGGAATGAACTCACCAGAATGTCCGTATGTCCATCACTGCACTTCCGAGCCAGCTCCTCAGAGAGCTACTCCGGAAAGGCGGATAGCTACATCTTTCAGGGACAGGAGGACAGGAATTCACTCTTGGGTAGCTCCTGGTTCGGTGATGTGCGGGTCAGCCAAGAAAGGCAAAGCCCTTTAAAATCCGACCCTTAGGAGGGCTGGAAGAGGGGCGGGAAAGAGCTCGTGGCGGATGAGCTCCGGCCGTCAATTGCAGCCTTCGATAAAAGAATTCCCCTCACATAAAGAATAAATAAATACAAAACCCTAAATACGTATGTTTACTGCGCTGCCGAGGGAGCTCTTGAAAGAGCCCACCTCGGATACGGAGGTAAGGTATGGATATTATGCTGCTAGAGCCAAGGCATAAAGGTGAGAGCTTTTACACCCGTAAAACAGGATCATAAAATCAAGCGGTTTTACTAAAAAGCGTGAAAAGCTGGCATGCTACTTCTTTTAGCGCGACAAGCTAAGCCCACCCTCCCAGAAGCGCGAAAGCGGCCAAGCAGAGGAGGCGAGGCAAATACATAAGCCCTAACACAGCTCGAACCGCCCACTAGCATCCTAAAGAGATCAGAGCCCTTCCTCTAGTTAGTGACTTTGCTTCCCTTTGGGCTTAGTTAAGGTTAAAGAATCGCTTCGCACCTTCTAGGGGCACAGAAAGGCAAGCCATAGCAGGGCTCTTTAAGCTTAAGCGGAGAAAGACCGTATTCTCATGTCCTGAAAAGAGCATATTCTAGGCATCCGGTTCAATGGTTGCTACCGCTCACTACGCTTCTCCTTTCTTAACCCTAGCCCTCCTAGGAACACCACCCAGTGGAGCGGCTTTCTATGCTCTTTCTTCCACCCAAGAGTAGACAGCACACATAGCCAAGCGCACCACCAGGAGCAAAGCTAAGAGCTCAGTGAACGGAGTCAGGCCCGACCGCTTATCTAGGAGCAGATCAGCACCATTGGCCTTATACTATCATATGTCCCTTCCTTTAATCCCTTGCCTTTCCCCTCTTCAAAGAGTCCCTCTAACCTGGGATGGGGCCTTCCTCTTTTCAAACACAAACCTGAAGCGAATAGCCAAGTACTTTATAAAAGTGAAGGAAGTGAACCTGTAGAGTCTTCGCTCTCTGGATCAATCCATCAATCAGTTTGTCAGTCAGTGAATAGTCCCACAAGCAAGTTAGTGGAAGAGTCCCCAAAAATACTCCTACATAGTCCTAGCGGTGGCATAGTCCAAGCTTTGGGCATCAGGCACGAAGATATTGAGGCTTCGCCCCCCCGAGACTATGAAAGCATTCCCATAGCTCTATGCCTACAGCGTAAATGAGTTAGGAGCTTGAGTTAACACAAGGGAATTTCCTTATTAATAGAGTAAGGGCAAAGGCAAGTCCTCCCATTACTGGAAGCGGCTCAAAGCATAGTATAAAAGGAAAAGGGCTATTCCTGCCCGTTTAAATCGAGTTCATACCATACCTGGTTTAGACCGTCGGGGAGGAAAGCTGTGAACGAATCTGATGCGGTTTGAAGGACTAAGCGCAGTTGGAGGAAGGGTACTATTAAGGGCCTGCAGTCACTTCAGGGGTTAGCTCTGCAGATGTTGAAGGAATGGAATAAGGGCTGCTTGAAAGCTTGACTTTGACTCTTGAATTTGGCATTTTGGAAGGCGCTTTCGCCTTACTTAGAATACAAGGTTCAGTCTACCCGGGTTTCAAGCTAAACCCGGCACTGGCTCTTCCTTGAGGAATAGAATAGGGTCTTTCTTTGTCTGTTTTTTGTCTGTTCCATAGTATCGCCTCTCGTTGGGGTCATCATACAAGCCGGTAATAGGTTTTGCATGCAAGTAGCACCTATCACACCCTTACTTTAATAGGTTGTCTCCATTCTTTTCCGTACCACCTCTTCCTTCTAGTACTCGATAGAAGGTACTTCATCCGCCCTAAGGTTTACGAAGGATCAGCTCCTTGCTTTTCATTTGATGAAGAAGTCAAGTCTGGTCTTTATCTACGCAATTAAAGATTTGGTTGTTTGGTTCATTCTTTGACTGCTCTGAAAACACCCCCTGAGGTGGGAAAGGATCCGATTTGAGCTACTACATGAATAAAGGACTGACAGAAATCCAACCTAGGCTACGGATAAGAAAGGGAAAGCTCTTTTCGAACAGGCATTCTCCACGGTCAAGGCCCAAGTATCTAGATGCGTCGTCCCCTTCCCTCAACAACTTTCTGAATAGTCCCCGCACGCACGCAGTAGGATGGTGTTGTTGACTACCTTTTTTCATTCCGTTTGGCTTGGGTGAAAACAAACCCCTTCTCACTGATCTGATAAGGATAAGGGCGGAATAGCTTAGCACACTCGTCTTTGAGAGCTGAGTGAGTCACCCACAAGTTGGGGTTTTCTAATGTTATGATATAGGTAGGCGTCCTCCGTCACCCTCTGCTTATGCCATTAGTTAGCACTTCCTCGGTCTTTCAGGAATGTATACCCCAGAATAGAAGACCTACTCACCTGTTCTCTCTCGGTTGAGTGACGGTATCTAGTATCTAGTATATAGGTCTAGAGGAAACCTTTGAGCTTATGTATTAAGTGGTCGGCCTTCCCCCACGATCTCTGAAACCCTACCGTACTAGGCTGAAGTTCAGATCTTCTTTCTGCAGCATCTTTTTTAAGTTGGCTAACCTTACTTGCTTCTTAGATGTTAGAGCAGCAGGGGATGCTCTTATAATGAAGATTCAAGTCCGTCCGGGGAGGTGGATTTAGATTGAAGAAGGCTGGGCGTGGGCCGTTCATAGTAGTTTTTTTTTTTAAGCTAAGCAAGACCATGCGCTGCTTTGCTTTCCTTACGCGAAAGAGAAGAAGGACTACATACTCTAAAAAAGATACAATTCGTACATCCCATAGACGAAGAGACTCCTTTCTTGTCATACCGAGTTTACTTTGCTGTCGACCTACTATAAGCTAGAGTGGACCACCCTTCCGTACCAATCCAGCCCTTTAATCAGAAGTCGGGTAAGGGCCTTCCTCCGAAAGAAAAGGCTCCTTTAGGCTGTAGCCCAAGTCCAAGTCAGAGAAAACTATTGAAAATTCTAGCTGATAGTCAGGGTTTTACTCAAGACCATCCGCGGGAGGTCAGGCTGCACTTAGAGTCGTCCTCAGGTCAATAATCCCAGCACTGATTGATGCTTATCTTAGTTGGGGCATTGTCATCCCTTGCTACTTTTATAGTCTGTATTTGAAATTCCTCCTTGTTCTTCTACGTCAGTTAGCTGTGAACCTCTCACCGGGCAGAAACTCTTATATTTTAAGATAAGAAAAAAGCTTCCGAATCAAGAAGTAGATTCTATCTAGGCGCTCATTAGTAGTCTTCGATTCTTTCCTTGGCCCATGAAAGTCATAGAAAGAGTCCACCGGTAGGGAGTCCGATTTCCGTCCACTTTCTCTCTTTTTCATGCACTCGATTGAATGGGGAGTTTTCATACCACCTGCATGCATTGCCGCGTACACATGAGAAAGGGAACTGCTTTATTAAGACTGCATGCCCGGCTCGCTTCCAATGGTATGAGCAACCAATTGCTATGGATAGCTACGTCTAATACTATCCGCATAGCTGAATTCCGGTGGGCACTCCAGCTATTGCAAGAAGAACTCACTAACTCAGAAAGACCCTGAGCAGCACTACGCGTAGCAAGCCACATAGCGACTACGACCAAGGGTAGCTATTCTCCGACAACAAAGCGCATATAAAGTAGTGCTCAACACCAGACAAGTAGTCATAACTAGACAAGACAACCTGCATAAAGTGCTCCAACAACAAGTCCATTTGGACAACAACAACTCGCGCATGAACTCCTTGGGGGGACCCGTACGGCCTGGGATCGTTTCTGGGGCCTGAATCTAACTAAAGTGAAGTGGTACCATCGGTTCGGTCACGATCTCAAAGATCGCTTTGCGTCCACATCCAGGCTGGTGCTTGATCTTTCCATCACTTAGGGAGCGGGAGCTCTTTGATATGATAATCAGACTCCAGCGCTTCTTTACCTTCCCTTTCATTTCAGCCTCACTAATCCCCCTGCTCTCTCCATGTCATATGGTATTAGACCGGCCATCCGGTCATCAACGGTAAATCACTACGAGAAACACAGAGAAGTCATTCGTTCGGGGCGCCCTTTACGATTAGTTGTATCATTCTACTTGGTCTTTTAGAATTAGGATACTGGGTCTTAATAACCGAGTATAGGCAACCTCATTTAGCAGTGTTTCTCTTAATCACTGCTCATCCGGATAACTAGTGCGACTTAACCACTATGTTTGACCTTGACCCTAGGGATGATATCCAAGTAGCTTCCCGGGTCATATTACCCTAAAGAGTGCTAAGATGTGTGGTGTACTTTTTACATATATGTAACTTATATTTATTACAAACATGCTCCTCTCTCTGCCCTTGAAGCTCGCTCTTCGACCCGCCTGTACACTCGGCTATTCTCCCGATTCAACTCCCTCTGTCTACGCTGGGAAAAGGGCTGCCAGAGTGAGGGCTTTGTCTCTTTCTGTTTGTGCCAGCTGGCCCTGACCGAATGTTCTGACTCCCGGTAATCGAATGGGTGGTAGTTGGGTTGGCTTTGGCGAAACTTTTTGTCTATGAGCAGTTTTGACTGCTTTCTTCCCGGACTCGGATATGAATAAGCCTGAGTTCCATCGGGTTCACTCATTGCCTCAGCCCTTCAAGGTGCACAGCCACCATACCTGATTGCTTTGATCGAAGCTTAAACAGGGCCAGTGCTATCAGAGTGCTTTACTTCAGGTCGAGCGGTTCCATTCCTCCATAGTGTGAACTGAACTCCTGCCTTCGTGATTGCTTGTGTCATAAGAAATAGAGCTTTTAGTTGGGCAATGAAAGTCGATTACGTATCCTATAATATATAGAAGGGTATCAATAATCTCATCAAGGCTGGCAACAATCAATGCTGTTCACCATCCCCCTGCCTTTCTCTATAGTAGTCTAGTCCTTGTTTTCGCTAACGAATGATAGTCAAAGCTGAATCAGGGGAACCGCTTTCGCACAATCACAAAAGAAAGCTCTTTCAAGTTCGCCTTTTCTGGCAACTTCAATCAATATCGTATAAAAGATAGGTGAATCCGCTTTTCCTTCGAGTGCGGGGACAAATCCCTTAATTCTTTGATCTCGACCGACTAAATCAATCAATAGCAGAAGTGTTTTTATTTTCGATTGAGCTTCTCTTGGCCCTTGGCCTTTGATGAAGATGAACTGATATACTGGCATTCTCTTCAAACTCCGTATCCTAACTCACGGCAAACTATCTCTAGATGGCAAAGTGAAAAGTTGAATTGATCTGCACATCCCTCTATTCCAATAGAAAACGTTAGCCTTCATCCATGAGATCGGGGTATCACTACCAGTAGGGGCCCGCTTCCCTAATTGACTTTTAAACCTCGCCTTCCCTTTCGATGTCCGATCCCGGATACCATGACTTGCCTTCAAACGGGCTTAACCTTAAAAGGAGAGTAACCGATCTGCGGACAGCAAGGCCAATGAAGATCAAATTGCCGGGGTCTGAGTCGTGTCTTGTCCTTGAGTCCTATCTATGCCTCTCATGTCCTTCTTTCCTTCGCTTGGGACTCACTAGCACACTCCTTGCTGCTTTCGTGCTTGATGGCTTCTGATGAACCAATGATAGAGATCCTTAGCTTCCCTAACAGCTGCTGTTCAATCCGTCCCTGAGCTTCTACTGGATGTCATACCGGGCATTCAGTCTTCAGGTTAAGAATGCGTCGAAAGAAGACCTTCGCCCGGATAGCCTCTTCTCGGTACTCAACTGCTGGGTTTTTTGGTTCCTGCCTGAGCAGTTGTTCAAAAGAGAGATGGTCAAATCTTTTATATCAAAGTGATGTTCCAAGGCGAAGAACTGATAGAGATAGTCATAATGGCCTCTCGCACAGCCCTACTTTTAGTTTGCTTTATTGATTCATGGAATAGAGGTTATCTCCCTGACTAAATTCCTTTAAAGAAGGACAGCTCTTTCCCTGCCTGCTTCTTGGCCACAACCACAGCTACGGCTAGTAGTATTCATAGGGTCCTTTGATCGCATTATTTGCCGCTGAAGAGTCTGATCCATCTCCTATCCTTCTTGGGAAAGCAGTGGAACTAATGGCTGGCCTAGCTGGCACTTTATGCTAATCAAACTAGAAGTGAAAGTCAAGTTCTTTGAGTTGAATAGACGATGACTGGACACAACGGAACTCTTCCTCTCTAATAGGGGACGGGGTCACTGACTCAATTCAATTTCTTTAAGGGAGGGCGATACTCTGATAGCTGAAGGGCGGTCCTTTTCATCTCAATGTTCGAGCTAATGTTCCGGCTGTTTCCGGTAGTTGGAGTTGCCTTGATGTCATAAAGGTTTCCAGTTCAGAAGGTGCGAAAGAATGGCTATTATCTTGCTCGTGTCTTACAGCTACTGCTACTGCTCGTAGTCATAGGAAGAGCTCATAGTCTCGGAATTGCTCGCCCGAATCGACTTTTTTTTCTCTCAGTTTCTTTCTGTCTGTGGGACTGGCTAACCAATGAGATAGACCAGGTTCAAACTCAAGCTTGCCATTCAGAGGAGTTTCTCCTGTCCCGTGCATTCCAACATCTTTCGATCAATAGTCCCCCTCATTCTGTCCACCGTAAATATAGCCTGACAGTAGTCGAACCTGGTTCACCTCTTTTACATGTTCGATCAAGGTAGGAATTCTCCGAGCAGAGAGGCGTCACCCGAGGCCGATTCCAGTGGATCACTATAGAATCTTCTAGAAGCAAGCTACGCTACCTTCTGGCTAGCTCGTGCAATAAATAAAAGGAAATGGAATTCAGTGATTGATATGGAGCCAAGTTAGAGCTGATAAGAGCGCACCAACTCCCGAATCTACTTTAAGTCAAGATCAGAGCAGGCACAACGACGCAATTCTCAGGGGCGCGTCTGGTGCTATCGTATATAAGAGAACTCTTGCTTTTAGGAGTGATCCTTCTCTCTAACTATCAATATCATAAAATAAGAAAGAAAGTAGTGTAGCTGTATAGTATAAAAGAGAGGTTTTGATTCGAGGTTCGCTACGCTGAGTAAACAAAAAAAAAAGCTTTATCCGGCTCCGGTTATAACAGTCTAATGAGAAAGCGTCCGTTCACATCAGGAATACATGAAGAAGGGAAACTCGAGAGATTGATTTCACAGACACAGGATTTCTGCTCGTGAGCGTAATGGTATACCATCAGCCATAGTAGGGGCTCGCTGCCTATTCCAAATGAAGGAATAGGAAAACAGTAGCGGAGGACTCCTCAGTCCGCTTACCGAGGGCACAACGTGAGGATGAATTTCCATTCTTTCCCATATTTTCCAGCGGTCACTATACATCGATAAAGAATCGACACGAAGACACGGGACTGCCTAGCTCTCTTTCAGGAGTTGCCGCACATCGATATGAGGGTTTTCATAACCTTTGTACAGACAGACTTGGCGCGAGAGCTCGAAGATAGAGTGATTCAACTGTGTTGAATACCTCTTCTTTGGGTGAGGCCCTCGAAAGAATTTATGTCTAAACTAAACTAAAGTGGTCGAGTGACAAGGGGGCTTGACCGATAGCCTATCTGCCGAAGCTCTGGTATGTAGTAATCTTTCCCATGTGAAGAACTTTTCCTCTCGGGTTACAGATATAGAATATTATAGGAAACTGCGTAGTATTAGGTAGTTGGTCAGGTAAAGGCTGAGCAAGCCAATGATGCTTAGCTGGTCTTTTCGGCACAGGTAGCGCCTCGAGTAAACCGCCAAAAGCGCATGCGGATTTAATCCCCTGGTAGTCCATGCCATAAACGAAACGATGGGTCTAGCCAAGTGTGGGATACTCTACCCCTAAGGAAAGGTTCCGTTCCCTGGTTGCTTAACCAAGCCATGCTATATTATCTTAAGTAGGGGCCGATAGTCTTTTGATTAGAAAAGACCTCGCTATCGCGGGCTAGATTGCTATACTGTCCGACATCGCTGATGGAGTCAAACCATCTATGCTGAAGAAGATCCTTCCTTCTCTCATGGGAAAATGAACTACCAATACCTCCAGCTGTCGATTCGACTACTAGTCTAGTTGGCAGTGAGCCATGGGTATGGGGCAGGAACGGTGTTTAAAACGAGACCGATCTATGATCTCTTCATCCTTTTTTCTTAAAAGCAAAGATTTGCTCTTCTTAAAGAACCGATCCATTGGAACATCGGCAAGTTGATCCGTTGATTGCTTGCTGACCTAAAGAACTGCCATAGAGCTAGAAGGGAAGAAAGGACCTATGAGTATTTTGTACTACGCCGTAAAAAAGAACCTCTTCACCATGGAGATTCTTGATCTATCCTACCCCAGTAACTATCATTGCTTATGGACGATCTTTGCCGAGAGAGAAGATAGTGGGCTAATTCATTACTTATTAGAGGAAATTCTTCCCGACCCTTTGCTTTGACCTCACACCATAGAAAAGAGAATATCGCTGGGAAAGGGAAGAGCTGGCCCTTGTCATGGATCATCGGAATTAGGTCCAATTGGGTAGGAAATGAAAGGCCGTAGGAATGGAGAGGAGAGGGCTTTTCTCGCTTGTAATAAAGCTGCTCTAAGGGAATCATCCTTCGAGTGAAGAAAAATCCAGAATAGCGGAAATCGCTTCGTCTTCAGCTTCCAAACAAAGTACGACCCACCTAGGAAAATCCTAGCGTAAAAAAGCATCGCCCAAAGTATGGACGTAGTGAAGCTCGACCAACGGGAAATGAGAGCAAAGCGAGAGGGAATGAGCCGATAGGAAACGAGTGGAATAAAAGGAACGAGAGAGTTAGAGGGAAGAAGAACAGGTTCTTTAGGACCAGGAACGTAGTGCTCTTTAGATAGGGAACGAATTACATACTTGGAACGAACGAGTGGAATACCTGGAACGAGAAGGAGAGAGGTTGAGAGGTCTTTAGCCCATCATATCCTTCTAACCATTTGATCCATGAAGCATTTCTTTCTGAGGCCTGTAAGACAATCAATCGTTTCGGATCCCCGATACTGTCAGCTTTTTTACCAGAAGCGGGCCGGTGGAGAACGTCATATTCAATATGGGCAGATCCTACCGCCCTGTCATAGTCGCGAGGAAGAAGGGAGAAAGCCTTGTTCCACTTTCTAGCTTTCTGCTACTAGTGGCGGGAGCAGAGTCTTCCTTGCTCGCTGTCCTATTCCAGATAGTCGAGAGAGCATGCTACGTACGTTCGTTGACTTTAGGGCATTGTGTAGCAAGAGAGGGCGTGCCCACATCAAGCATTTTCTAAATTGGTGTGGAAGATATGGGGTTGAAGCCATCTAGGATGAGTAGCTCAGTAGGCTAGTGATGACCATCCCTTCCTTGGACCATCTATAGAAGTAGGTCCTTGTCACATAAGTCAAAAGAGGGAAGACGGTGTCTCCATACGAGGGAAGCGGCTTCTTAGGAAACCTACCCTTGCTAAAGACGTCGATACGAGAAGAACGTGAGGGAAGATGATAGAGGTGGTGTAAAGAGAAGGATCCTCTTCTTCTTTGTTAACGACCGAAAAGGGTAAGAATAACGGCATTGGAAGTGAGACCCCACCAGAATGAAAGGCCAAGGAGTTCAGTACCAACAGTACTTTTTGGAAGAGAACCCTTTCTGCCCGCTAACTTCACTCTCTGAAGAGACGGAAAAAGAATAACAATAACGAGGATTTAGTAAAGCTTTTCTCTTTTTCCCTTTCCATAGCTTTTGCCTCTTCCGCCCGGACATCTGCGAACTACCCGTCGGAGAACTCATTAGGTGCAGTTGGCTTTCATTGTTAGCGATGAGTCCCCACCAGCTACCTAAATAGCTTAGTCAGTTGATTCCGCTGCTCCCGTTGGGGCGATCGATCCAGCTTTCCGTAGGACTGCTAAGAAGATACGATCGCTACGTGAGAACGATTATGTTCGTGTACAATTGATATAGCAGGTGCAGAAGAAGACATTACGACATTACTGTTATTAAATGAGAGAGAGATCCACTGTATCTTGTTGGTTCAATCTATGTATAAGATTCTTACTCCTATCTTTCAAGTGAGCGATTGCGAGAGCGATTGCGATTGGGATTGCCACCCTATGCCTACACGGGCTCTAACTACACCTTGACATAGCCACCTGGGCACCCATGCTAGTTGGCCCGGATCTTTCAGGCCACTAAACCAGCTCCACACCCTTCCTTGCCAAACCACTTGTTGATGTCACAACTGGAACGTCAGTCCAAAGAGCTTAGATAGAAGAGCGGGAACGATAGGGAACAAGCAACGCGCAACGGCTTTCGCGCGTTGCTTACTCCCTAGCGTGTAGTCATTCTTATTGAATAGGCCCGTCGGTAAGCAGCTCCGGTATCGGCTGCATTCGCAGTCTCGGTAGTATTCGCAGTATTAGTCTCAGTGGGGCAGAGTTCATCTCAAGCATTCCAGCTTCCAATCAGGAAAAAAGTACCAGGGTACTTTTTATTCTATGCCAGGATTGATGGTGAGAGCTTAAAGTAATATACGTTGCATTGGTCAATTCAACGTTGGCAGGAGTATGAACCCCTTCGTGATAATGGAGTCCGACTTCTTGCTTGTGGTACACCACCTGAAGTATCTCTTTTATAAGCATTTGGCAACTTGTACATCCAAAGCTCTAGGAATAGAGTAAGAGATCGAAGACCTGTACGGGACGCTGTTTCGGTTCTATGCTTTGAATCCGTGCATGGAAGATCACAGACCACCCGAAGAATGAAAGGGAAGGCGGCTAAGCTTGACTTGTGTTGTGCGATCGATGATGAAGGTTTGGCTTGGAAAATGATAGTGACTTTGACCGCAGCAAAGTACATACATAGGCACATCTTTTCGACCGGGGAATAGTTTTTCTCCGGTCCTTGCAGGACCCTGCTCATTTAATATCTTGCTTGTCAAGCGCCGCAACTCCTTTTTGCTTCTTGAGGGCTGCCCTGGATTTATTCTTGTCAATTTCAACCCCTCTGTTGTGCACTAATAACTTCAGGAAGTTTCCTGCCACATTTTGACAGGTTTTTTTTCAAGCCGTGTTCTCGCGCTCAAACACTGTCTTGAGATCAGACAAATGACCCGGACAGGGAAAGACTTCAAAAACGACATCGTCAATATACACTACCTCTACGATGTTTACAATAAAGTAATGGAAGATGAGGTTCATTGCTCGCTGGTAGGTCACTCTAGCCTTATTCAGACCGAGGGGCATCACCTGCCAGCAGAATAGTCCGTCTGTCCAACAGCACCCGGACAACGGAACGCTGTTTTTGCCTCGTCCTCTTTGGAGATGAAAATATGGTTATACCCCAGTCCATGAATGACAGAATTTTTTGCCCAGCTGCTCTGTCCACTAACAGATCCGCGATTGCCATTGGGTTCTCGTCTTTTGGTGCGGCAACATTGAGATTCCGGAAATGCATTCTCTTCCACCAGCCCTTGCTCTGGGCTTTTTGTTGGGGCAAAAAAATACGATAGATAAGGATCTAATGCAAACCTTGACGAAGGCTTATCCCGACGGGCGATAAGGGTAAGGTAAGGGACGGAACCAATGCTGTGTAGAAAGATGCAACGAGGAAACCTCTTCCCGCCGTGCAAAGACGTAAGAGGATACTGCAGCTTCCTCGTAACGGTAGAAAGAGGAAAGGCTAAGCGAAAAAGGTTAAGATTGCTTAATTAGTGATGGCCACTAGTCATTCGGATTTCTCCTTACTCATGTAAGTATTCTCACTGGGCATTTAGCTAGCCTATATTTCCGCTTTCGCTTTCGTATTTAACCGTCTCTCTCCTTAGTCCGATCTAGCCTCTATTGATTGAGACGGTTGAAGACTCCTTTTATGCAATTATGAACTCCCCCTCCCTTACTCGTCCTTTGAAAGCCAGAACATTCGCATAGAGGAGTATCTGTATCACGCATGCTCCTCCACTTTTGACAAACTTCTATCCTCTTCTAGGAATTCCTACACCTATAATTTGAAGGAGAAGCAACAGCTTGAACTTGCGGAGATTGCCTTATTCAGTTAAGAGTCTTTCGGACTTTCAGTTCTCTTCGGGTGAAAGCGTAATGAAAGTAGTTCAAGTTAGCCGGGTGAATAGAATAGCGGAATTCAGGTTTAAAGTCTGAGAGCAGAGAAGAAGGGCTAAGTAGAATATCTAGACAGACTAGTTCATACCTCTTTCAAGTGAGTGAAGTCATCCTACCGTCACTTCCCCTTGGATTGAGAATGGTGTAAAATGGAGTAAGCTTTCAGGAAGAAACTGGTCAGCCCTTTATGGTCAATTGAAGATCTGTCTTGCTCGAATCTGACAGATCCGGTCTTCACGGAAGAGAGTGAATATGGGATTGAAAGTGAATCTAGACTTCGAAGATCTGCTCTTCACCTAAGATAGTGCAATCTGGTGTGGAATCGAAGGAGAAGGGTAGGCAGGAAGTACGCACATGGTTGAATAGATGGATTCTTTCCAACAAAAGGTCAGACTTTCATCTAATTAGAAGGAAGATTCGCTCTTCACCTAAGATAGTGCATCTCTCCTTCCTAATCCGCTATTCCAGATCTCCTCTTCTCAAAGCAAGTCAAATCTTTGCAAGGAGGAGTTCTCCAATACATTAGCAGATGGAAGTACCAAGGTGCGTCTGGTGGTATCGTATATAAGAGAACGGCAGCATATAGGAGTGATCTTTCTCGGTTTCGGAATAGAGCAAGAATACGCTTACGATCTTATCAACAAGAAGGACAAATACGCTGTTTGAAAGAACGACGAATCCGCTGCTAGAGAGTAGGGTGTTCTCGGAGTAACCGCTGTTTGCAATAACCGCTGCTAGTCTTTTGCCCGAATCAGCTGTTCTAGAATCTAGCTAGGGCTATTTGATGGACAAATGCACAGAAGTAGCTGCAATTGCTATTTCATTCCCTCCTACTCTTCTAGCTGTTTTCGAAACTCTTCTTTGGCTAAGTTTTAAATCATCTGCTCTTACTGTTCTTGTTTAGGTAGGTGTTCACTAAACTCCTCTTGGTGTCATTACCGCAGCTACTGCTTGAGAATCGGCTGTTGAGCTTGGATAACCTGCATCAGAAAAATGACCCTCCATGCATTCCGAATAGAATCTTCTTCTATTTCTTTCTGACTTCAGCGAAGAATTGATCTGAAACGAAGATACGGGCGTTAAGTGCCCATTTGTGGTGTTTGCAATATATGATTCAGTTCATAACCCCAGCCCATTCCCATTTTGGGCGGAACAGATCCACAGTTCCAGGCCGACCCAAGTCTTTTCCGAATGAAGGCTCTCCCCGCCGCCTGTTTCCTCTCTTTCGAACCGATGATTTGGGTCTTCATCCAGCGGCTGCGCTACCGCTTTCGCTAACTTAGCTCACCCGTTGCTTACTCACTCGCTCGCCAAAGGAAGATAAGTCTGGTATTCTAGTCATTCTTTCCTTACTAGAGAAGGTAGTCTTATTAGTCCGAGGTGAAGACCATATCGTAGTCCTCAGGGATAACCGCTTCAAACTCATAATCCAAACCCAACCCTCTTGTCATACCGGGTAGCTGATAATGTTCGTCTTGTATTTGAAGTGGCACGGGTACTTCCGATCCGTACCCCGACTCGTGGGGCCGATCGGTGTTGAATCCCATGCTTGCCATAATGCGCCTACTTGCCGCACTATAGTGACTGAAATCTTCTGGCGTCAATCTTTCTCTAGGGAGAATGTTGGAAGCCGCCGGGTTAGTTCGCCGCGACTCCGCGAATATATTGTGGCGTGGTGCTGGCCTTTCTTCTAGACTCAGCCGCTCCATTAACTGGGTCACCTTCCGTAGGGCTAAGGAAGTACTTGGCGTTGTTGGCTCAGGGGAGGTAGATGACAGCCCCTGAGAAGGCGTCTCAGGGGTAACATCCTGCTCTGACCCACTAATGGAGTATACTGGAGCGCACTCCTCATCATCGCCACTGCCAACATTTTCTGCCCCCCAACCCGGTGGTGTCATAGGGTCGCCGATATACGATACGGGTGGTCTCTCTCCTAGCAGAGTGGGTACTTGCGGCCCGTACCCCGAAAGGGGCGGCTCCTCTGGGTAGAACCCCAACAAGTCAATGATTCGTTGACACTGCGGGCTGTATCTTCTAAAGTCAGCGAATCGGAGCTCTTCTCGTGGAAGCATCGGAGACGCCCGAGGTTCCCCGTACGGCCTTATGCATTGCCAGAGATTTCTCGTGCCCGGAGGTCTCGGTACTCTAAATTCCTCGGGTTGGTCGTACACAATAGCTGGCTCACCCAGGTGAGGGAGCGGCCAGTTGTACTCAACCAACATGGACTACGTTTTCTGCACTACTTCCCATCGGTTCTTCTTTTGCGAGCAGGAGGCCTCGGATGCGCTTCTCCCGAGCGATTTGTGTTTATCTCGTATCTGGGAGAAGCCTCAGCGGTGCAAGCGCAACCCGCCGTTAAAGACACAACCTAAAGCCGTTTAATTAAGGACGCTCGCCAGCCCTTGAATTGCGCAACCCTAACTAACCCTAAGGCTGCCCTAAGAGCTAGAGATGATGCCACTGCAGCTAGAGAAGCTAATGCCTACGAGTCCGAAGGCCAGGAGGAAGCTGCTAATGCCAGTCTCATACTATACTATAGGCCAGTCCTACTTACTGCTTTAAGGCTACTAGAGCGGCGAAAGGTGGCGGCAACATGGAATCGGTCTTATCCGAAGACAAGCAGCAAGCAAGGAGCGGAGCGGATAATGCAAGCGGAGGTGCGGTGTCGAAAAGCAAGCGACGAAAGGAGCCCCTTCAATGTGGTCTTGTGAAGGTTTCTCCTGAACTCGCCAAGGGACTAAGAAGGCGAAAGAATGATGATGGGGAGTTGACCGAAATGAGCACTAAAGACTTTTTGACTCGCCGTAGGACTAGTAAGGCGTAGTTAATTGGTTATCTCTTTTCTTTCTAAGAAAATCGATCAAGAAAGAAGTGGAAGCCGTAGCGCGCTACTTTCAAAGCTAGCATTCCTAATCGCCCTATCTAGTAAGGCACTTGTTTTTCAGCAGCGTCACGGCTTATTCTACAATTTGCTGTTTATTAGTTTTTCTAAAACTCTGGAGATGAAAAACTACTGAGCGCTCCCGCGCGAATCCGGAGGAAGATGCAGTTTGGGTTTGGTTTGAACATAGGCTCAAACATGATTGGAAGGGTCCTAGCTACGCCATGCGCAAGTTTGACTGTATTGCTGTTAGGGAAGGACTGACTGGGCTCGCTGCGCTCGCCCGCACGTGTCTTGCTCGCGGACTAGAGATTTTATGCGGATTTGGCCACTTTTATCCGTTCGAAAGTGCGCTATGGGAATATTCCGGGGAAGCCGTTGAAACTTTCCGGCAAACAACCTCCCCCGGAGTGCCAACGCGC
>JAYJMB010000003.1:289743-292137 GCA_036873735.1 Pouteria campechiana
TCATTCTATATTCACAGCTCATTCGTTTAAGAACTGAAAAAGCAGGACGAGAATTAGAAGCAAGAAAGATTGAGTAGGTCTGTAGATAGAGTTTTAAGGAGCTTGGAATGCCAACATGTGCTTCACACTCAAAGAAGTAGGGATGGAGGGTGGCCGCCACCAACCTTGTGTCCGATAACTGGTAAGGCCATGAGCGCATACACGGATCAAGTTATTGCATGACGATCCCGTCCCCGATGCCCCGAACATCGGGTTAGATTGAGATGAGCACAATCAGATAAAGATAGCGGTGAGCACGCGGCTGGCCCAGTGCGATGTCTCGAGCATGATACCTGCGCTCCCTTCCTCTCATCAGATTTCAAGTAATTGCCTTAAACGGAAACGGAATGAGCCGCATTTCTCATTTGTGAATTTCTAATGATCACTGTCTTCCTTCTTGCTTTGTACCATTCTGTTATCGACCTTGAAGCATCAATGTCACACTCAAGCCGAAATCCTGCTAGCTTCAGTTCTTTACGAAGTTTCTTCTAACCGCCTTTTTTATTTAAATTACATTACACCACCCTAGAATTGAAAGGCTTTGGCTTAGCCACGCGTACCGGGTCGTGATCCGGACGAAAGAATTCTTCACCCAGCAAAACTCTAGCTATTGACTGTCCTCATTCACAAGAAGGCGCAAGTCCCATTTTGATACATAAGTATGCCCAACAAACGAAAGTTTTCACGGTCTTGAGAAAAATTTTGATTTGACAGATAGCTTACCCCGCTTTCACGTGGCGAATCGGTTTGTATGAAGTTTCTGTGATCACTTTACGACATTCTTATAGCTTTCCTTTCTTGGTCACCAGACAGAGTGAGAACTGCTCAGCTTGCTTTCTGGAGAGAGGTTTCGTTTTCATCCTGCCTAACTAAGAGATAGAGTCGTCTTTTCTCTTCTTGACTTTTGTAGATTTGCCCCGAAAACGCACTTAAGAGAACATGTGTTAAGCATATAGCTAGCGCTTTCCTTTTTTTTTTTTTACTGATTCTCCGACGTTTTAACCGATTCTCCGACTATAACCTTGCTTTTGACCCTTTCTTTGCCCCGCTAGCTGACTTGCCAGCGCTTGGATTCTCGAACTCTAAGAGCGGATTTAAGGAATTTGTTCAAATCCGATTCGATGGCTTCTGTCCGCTTTCAACCCTTTGCAAGCGGCTCGATGGACAAACTCAAGGAACTGCTTTGCCTCCTTTGCTTCGATGGAATGCTTGATTGATTGACCGGACTTACTTCAGCTTGGCCTACTTGAACTAAAAACCATAAAGCAGAGACAGAGAGAGGAATTAGTACCACAGACGGGCTACTAAGGCTGAGAGAGGAGAGAGGCTACTTTCTAACAACCATGCTAGCAAGCTCCTTCGGACCCTTGATTTTCTTCTTTCAAACCACCAACCTTGACTATTGAGATTATCCATCTATCTTCTTTTCCGAATCGGAAGAAAATCAAAGTAGTATCCACCTTCTTCCTTTGCCGGTATCCTACGATCTCTTGACTAAGTCATTTCACACTAAGCACTGAGAACAAGGGACTGATCCCGTACCGTGCTACTGCCTTGACCTAGGATTCTTTTCCTCACATCGGATTCTGAACAGGAAAACTGAAGCTTGCGAGATTGCCCTTTGCACTCTTTGCAAGCCTTTTCCCCTTGGCCTGGACTGACTGAGAGCAGGGAGAGAAGGAAGTTGATTGACAGACCGAAGACAAGCCGATTTGACCGATTGGACCGTTCGACAGCTACCGTTGGAGAGCTTTCAACCGGCTTTGTACCTATACTCCATTCCTAGCTGAAAGAACCTATTCGATAACATCCTCATCTGGGTCAAATATCCTTTTTGAGGAGAGAGTGGTACCGTACTGGCTTGAAAGCGGCTTTCCTCACTCCCTGGCTGACTACTGGCATGACTACAGAAGAGAGGGAATTCCTACCAGACCAGAGAGAGGTGATTCTCTAACAAAGGAAAGAAAGGAATGACTATCTATAAAGAGACAGGCTTGCACAGACATCCCGAGAGGAAAGAAAGAGATTAGAAAGCCATAAGTCGTGCTAGCAACCGTCCTACTGTCTTGGCTCCTTTGCTTTGCTTGGAACGCTTGCTTCCTTCTTTCCCGAAGCTGATTAACTAGCCTTCTTCCCTCTCCGTGGGGTATCCTAAGAGAGATCTCTTAGATTATATAAGTCATTCCATACCCCCTCGAGTCAGGAGCTAGCTTTCAATCTCTAAGAGCCGGCATCTTCTCTTATGATCTTTCTAGTTAGCGCGTAGTGGCTTAATTCGTATTCAATTAATTCCCATCTCGAAAGAAATGGTTGAATTAGAGTGAAAACAAACTTCCTCTTACTAAAGGCAAGGAA
>JAYJMB010000003.1:300853-312720 GCA_036873735.1 Pouteria campechiana
AGTTCGGGCAGTCGGGTTCAGGTTGAACCCGCCCCTACTTATATCCCTATAACCAACCATCTCTGTCGCAATAAGAAGACAAATGACCAAGCACATGGACACCACATTTTGAGCCACTTGCTCTTGAAAGTGGTTTCGGTGCGCACAACGCACCACACAATTCTAGCTGATTAAATCCAACGGATTCATAATAACAGATGATTTTCTCATTGGAGCCATTAATATTTGGGTTGAGAAAAAAATATTAAATTGAAAACTCATAGCATTGCCATTAGAAACAGATAAGGTACGTCTAATACCAGGAAGATGGAAATCTTAGAACTTTTCTCCTACAGGTGCCCCACGTAAATGGTGGAATTTATATGTATTTAAATATGGACGGTTTTAATTAGTCGCATATTCAATTTCATCAACAGGGCCAGTCAGACTACAAACCATTTACTTTGCTTCTTTCCAGAATCTTTTATCCAACATGAACCATCCTTGCAAGTTCAGATTCACACCAAACAGTCTAGATATATGCATTTGCTTGCACATGCAAAGGATGGAGTTCGTCTGCATGCACGCAGAGCAAATTGATCGGGATTCAGAGGGGGTATTATTATTTTGAATAGGCATGATTGCATGTAGATGCCGACAATGAAACGGACAGGACATTTCTAATGATAGTATAAACGAACAAACTACCACAGTACCACTACTACTAGCTTTCCTCCACCTTGTCATTTAAGAAATGTTCAATACTTCTTTTAATAAATAGGGTCTGTTTGGATAGGGTATATTTGAGAGAGGCTGTATCAGAAAAGAGTATTTAAACTAAATGCTAATATCAATAAGATAGGAGGTGATAATAGCAAAATAGGCTTTTTAATAAAAATGGAAAAATTATTAAAATTATAGATAATAATGAAAAAAAGTTCAAATGAGTACAAATAATAATAATGCCACATTAATCTAAAAAGGTGTGCATAAGGAATGTATTTCAAATACACCTACTTTCAAATATACAGCAATAATTGCTACAAATCATGGAGGATCATCTAGTATTAGTAATTGTCATTTTTTAAAAAAGATTCCAATGCTCTTTAATATTTCTAAAGAAACGATTAGCTTTTACAATCCTTCCTCAAAATAATTAGTTTTCTAATGCAATGTAAACATTAGCGAACCAGTGGTTCCACATCACACACCAATCTGCAGTCAACGACTCTAACAATACACAGCTTTTGCAAAAGGATTACCAGTGAAGTCTTTTAACTTACTTGAATTCAAACCATACCTTGAGTCACATTATTCTTCTATGCTTACACCCCAACTTCAAGCTTGTCTTACCTACGCAAACAAAAATATAAACCTCAATATTGGGAAAAGAGAAATTGACTGCTATAAAAGTAGTTATCTGTAAGAGATGAATCGTTTTGACATTGTATCCATCTTAATATTGGGAAGAAGAAATGCTGCTATCAGAATGTGTACCCATAGGAGAAGCGTTTTGGCACTCTCTCTCGCTTCTTATACTGGTTCAGCATCTGTTGAAAGAACAGATCAGACAACCTAAGATCACTTCCATGCCAAACCCTTCCATCAAGCATGTTATTTTTGATGAGGACATGCCATAAGCATGAACTCCATGACAACGGATTTCTGAGAAGGCAGCCAAAGTTAGTTTGGAGTACCATGGTGAAACAGCATTCAACAAGCAATTGAACTTACAATCACAGCCGAGCAGATCAACTACATCCACAAAACATGAACTGCAGTTTCCAAACAAGTGAAAATTGGGCTTCTGATTTCACTTTTCTCATACACATTGATCCATGAAACCAAAGAGCTGATATGAGAAAGAAAAGAAAACAAACAGAAGAAAACCAATGAAGCAGAACTAATTTAAATATTGGCACAATATGTGCACAAACAACTAAAATGTCAAAACATTACATTGGTTTTTACACATTTTCCCTAATATCCTGTCTCTGTGCACCTAAAAACTAATGGGTGAGGATAAAAACCACAGTAGAAATACAAAGTCTATCCATTAAAGCTGCTGCCCCTTCCCCAGATCAAATATACACAGACCTGTAACCCCTTTTCATTGTTTATTCGGACATGGAATGAATTTATAGTCCATACTAGAACATACTTGCAAGTCATTGATATGCCATGCTTGCCTCAGCTGCCTTATTGTACGTGTCCAAAGAAATAAAGACAGAACCCAATAGCAAGTAGTTCATTTTCTTTCATCTGTACACTGGGAGATCCAACACCAATCACCTATTGGGTGCAGATGTATGCGGCATTGGGTATGTCACTGGAGGCATATTCACTGGTGCACTGGGAACCATGGCTCCAGGAACTGGGGCCCGCACACCATAGGCCATATGAGGTGGTGCAGAAAGGTTCACAGGAGTGCCAACAGCTGAAACAAGAGGTCCTCCAACAGGCTGGCCTATAGTTGTTGTCCCATACACGCCAACTCCAGAAGTGCCAGCTTGGGGCTGAGATGATTGTTTGGCAGATTTACTGGAAGTCCCACCAGGTGAATTTGATTGACCAGTGATAGGCCCCTGAGGTGCTGATGCATCACCATTACCCACACTGGTAATATCATGAATGCTTGACCTTCTCCTGTCCTTGTTCATCGAGTTCAGACGAATGAAGTATTTCTGTGCATGGCTCGCTACCTGTGTAGGTGTCCTTGAGACGACAAAGTTTCTAGATATGCTCCGCCAGTCCCCTTTACCATATTTATCCAATCCAAGAAGAAATAACCTGTTTCACAGAAAAAGCAAGCAGTAAAAGACTACGTTCAGTAATCATAACAGGCAAGGCATCAGAGATCATAGGTCAGAATCATAATAAGAGACATTTGACCCAGCAAAACTTTACTGCATCTTAGGTTTTACTTCGTGCATCTCAAGAGTTCATCAAGAGACACTTCCTTGGCTAATAGCTAACCAAATTAGACTTGCATCTTCTCTTACATTTCTTGCTGGCATCATTATCATCAGTTGTTTTCCACTTAAGCGTTGTTAACTACATGGATCCTGTTGTGCCATTACTGTCAATCTTGAGTTCTCTTCTCAACAAGCCTAACCACTTTTGTATATTTTCTAATGACCTCTAAACATATTCTTTTTTGCGTTCTTTTATTCTCTTATAGCCTTCTGCTTTGATAACTTTGCCCATCCTGACTGGAGCAGTTCCTTTTTTTCATTTCTCATAAACAAACTGCCTAAGTCAATTTTTCCTCGTTTTACTAACTATTAATTCTACCTTGAGATTATATCAAATTACTTCATTTCTAATTTTGTCATTTTTTTATTTTACCACCCATCCATATCACCAACCTCATTTCAGCTAGGCTCACTTTATGTATATATTGTTCTATACTCAAAATTTTACCACATAAAGCATAAAGTCTTAGATCTGTGTTGTAAAATTGTCCTTTTAATTTAATTGACACTCAAAAATTGCATAAAATTATAAGCCTATAAAGCAATTTCTTCCATTTTCCAAATTAATGATGACAAATAGCTACATCACTACTGGCAAAGTTATGGGTTTAATATCCGCATCGCAAGTTTTTAGTAAATCAAGGTTTTCAAGCCCTACACAATTTATCTACAAGTACTTGGTCAATAACTTATGCGGTATCTCGTTTGTCGACCAGGGTTTTTGGGCCCTGTACATTTATCTACAAGTGCTTGTTAGGAGGATAATTAAAAGCTGTTCTGATTAAAGCATTATCTTTTGATTGGTGAAAGCTTTCAAGCATAAGCCATATGCTAATGCTGACATACAGATCCATCTTCTTCTCATCAATGGATATGTTGGGCATCACTCCATGCAGTAGGCAGGTCATGCAGAAGTATTTCCTGGCATGAAAATCAGGATGATCTACATAAATGGCAAGCCACAGTGTGCATTAGTCAGACAATCTATTACCCATTATTTTGATGCTGGAGCACTTGAATGAGTGAGAAGCTGTATTCTTATGCCAGGTAACCCTAATTGTGCAGCCTAGCTTATGCCTGGTTCAAGTCTCCAACATGAGTGATGTCTTGAGGGAAACACTGAAGATGCAAGTGTTAGCTAGCACAGAAACATACATACATGCATGCATTGAGCCATACATGCATGGAGCCACTCCTCTCAAATCTAGATTGGGATCAAGACCAGAAGAAACCTGAATTTTCTCATTCACTGATTCATGATGTTCTCTCTACTGAATTTCTTTAATTTCAAGAAATTAATTTCTGGCTTTCTTTGAAACAAAACTGTACCCAACCTTTTCTTTTAGAGTAATGGCTAGAAGCCTCAAAAGAGCCATTAATTTCACACAGGAAAGCCTCCAAATAGACATTACCCCAGTGAAATCATAAAAAAAAGAAGATAAACCTTGACATCAAAATAATTAAATGAAGAGATTGCAATAACTTATTTAGGACTAAATATGCAAAAGAGCAAACAAAAGACAAGATGGATGACTCTGTTTGTCCATTTAAGACTTGGGGTAGATTCATCCCTGGTTACAGGTGTCACTTAATACCTCAGTTCAGAAGTTATGTCCAGTTTGGGTGAGGATGCTGCCCCTGCTTAAGTGAGTGAAAGTTTTATCAAGACTGAGTACAGTAGCTGTTTATTGGGTGATTTGATTAGAGAGTTAATGTTCCCAAAAATTTGCATACACTCTTGAGGGGTACAATTTGCCAAGCCCAAATTTCTCAAATGTCATAAGAAACAAAACAAATTGCCGGTCCAAACAGCTCAACCAGAACTGAATCCAGTCCAGCCAGTTCGACGGCCAAAATATTGCATCCAAAAGATATATCAGGTCTAACTGGCATGTGGAATTGGCAAAACAGTCATACCTTTTTGAATTTTTTTTTTTTTAATTCCTAAATAAAGCTTGTAAGATCAACTCGGTTGATCAGCGTTTGGGGTTTGTACACCATGTTTTGAGGTTCTAATCATCTTATAGCCATCTTTTCATTTAAATTTTTTACTAATTTCTATTACAGAATAATCAAGGCGATCCAAACCACTTTAAATTGATCATTGACACTGGTTCAACCACAGATCTGGTTGTGATAACATTGGGTTTCTCATTAAATGGTGTTCTAAATTGTTAGGGATATAGGATTGAGGTTTTTTGGTGCAATTGATGCCTCATGTCTTTTTCCAATGATTCTCATCATTAGCTATTTGTTTTTGATAAAGCATTTGAATTTTTGAATTAGTGGGAGAGTCAAAGACCTCCAAATTGCCAATCAAGAGTCTCAGAAGAAGACCTAGCCTGTAGGCAAACTAACTTTTTTGCTTTTTCATGATAAATGGAGAAGACCACAAGGTAATGAACAAAGCATCTTATTGGAGCACAAGCAGATTTTCCCAACAACAATTCAAGAGATGCCATAAGGAGTTCTGCACTTGTAGACTTCTGCACCTAAGATATCAAGAAAGAAGCCTATAATGTGCTCCTATTTCTACCAAAATCAAGTTTATCAAGTGCAGAAAGGATTCCATCATGCCACAAAAGACAAACAAAAAGATTTAAACATGGAATTCAACTTTTACATTCTGGGCACTCCATTTGAGAAATTCTAAAGCCATTTATGCCATGAGATTTAAGGTAATTTGCCATTAAGTATCCCAAGCCGTCACAAGTGCAGGGTCTAAGCCCAATCATGATACTGGTAAATGCCAAGAACACAATAAGGACCAAAATTCAAGCTCGTCATTTGGCCGGGTGGGCCAGAAATTTATGTGAAAGTTGAATAAATGCATCATCTTTGGTGTCAATCCACATGGTTTGGACAATATCACATATCACGTCAAAGCAGACAAATGTAGAATCATATTGGTTACTCCAAATGTGACACTTAAAAGTACTTCTAACCAATTCAAACATTCGTATTCTTAGTGAGGGCCACAGGAGTTCTCAGATAACAAGCACAGATAAGTAACATGTAAAGTTGGTTGTAATAACAGCTCGAAAGTTGGCCAGAAATTTATGTGAAAGTTGAATGAATGCATCATCTTTGGTGTCAATCCACATGGTTTGGACAATATCACATATCACGTCAAAGCAGACAAATGTAGAATCATATTGGTTACTCCAAATGCGACACTTAAAAGTACTTCTAACCAATTCAAACATTCATATTCTTAGTGAGGGCTACAGGAGTTCTCAGATAACAAGCACAGATAAGTAACATGTAAAGTTGGTTGTAATAACAGCTCGAAAAAGTTGTACAGGTGTATTTCAATACTGATATTTCAAGTTCAAGACCAGGTTAGCAATAAGTAAAATGTTTTGAGCATGCAAATTCTGAAAGACAATGGCCAAATGACATGCTGGCCAACTACTTAACAACCTGAAACAAAATAAACAATCAACAAAACGCATCACATCCATGGACATTCCAAGCCTTTGAAGGTCAGTACTAGTCGAAGATAAAATTGGAAAGGATATCGAGATGACACAATCATCTGCAATAGAAAAAGATAGAGAGTTGTCCAGATAAGAAAGGAAATCCTACTTTAAGGTGGATGGATCTGAAAGGAACGTAACATAAGTCAGAGCATTGCAAAGGGATATGAAAATGCATTAAGATATAATGAATGAGTCCCTAAACCAATTCATTTATACAATTTATATAATCAAGACCATGAATTCAATTCCAGTCTTCATTTACATGATGTTGAAAATGTGTTTTTGTCTCACTGCCGAAGTTAATGGACAATTTACACAGCAATGACAATGCTCAGACAGCCTATGCAATAGGTGAATGGATAATGAGTACCTATTATTATCTTCCCAACGATCATCTTTAGTGCATTGATGAAGTTTAACGAACCCCTCCATGCAAATATCAATACAAAGTGGAAAATGAAAACAAACTATGTTATATAAAATATGCTACAATACAGAACACTAGGGTAATCTAGCAACAGAAGAGTGCATATCAAGGACCCATCAACTAGCCACATAAAGCATGCCAAAGAAGCAGAAAACTAGATCATTGTGGACACCTAGGTTCAGCTGCTAAGTACATTCAGATATATGATAAAAACTTTGCTTAAATGACCATAATGTCTTGAAGAAGAAAACATCTTAAAAATTCTCATTGTATGAAAATATCATCACAGCTATCAGAAATTTATATTTTCCCCTGGCTTAGCCATATAGTTTGATTGCTGAATATCAAGATACCTTTTCCCTCTGCTTCTTAGTATGTAAATCAATAACTTTGTATCAACTATAGTCAATGTTATAATATTCATGAAGCTGAACCAGATGTATCAACATTTTGTGTTGCATGGTCTAACACATACAGCCAACTTCTTGTACTCAAGATTTCACCTATGTCTCAGTTACTGAAACAAACAGGTCAAAAATTGATGTCCACTTCCAGCAACCAGAGGAGAGCAAAATTTTTAAATTTGTGGCAGAATCATTTATTCACAGAGAAAAGGGGAAAATTACAAAACAGGTAATAATTAAAATGATCTCCTGTGACAGTATATCAATGGCTGCAAGCATGAATTACATCAGACAGAGAGATTTTAAGTCAAAGACATACACAAAATATGATAGCATACAGCTTATGTTTTTTCTCAACGAAACAAATTTTACAAGCTTCAATGAAAACATTTCTTTGTAGTGAACTCTGAAAAACCATATCATATTTTTTTGAGGATGGTTTGGTGGATTGAGGATCTATAAAGGCCCGTCTCCCTGCTTCTATTGCAATGATGTTGGTTCCCCCAAACTCTCCTCTCCCTTCACCATTTCCACAAAAGTAAATGGAAAAAAGTTTACAACAAAAGGTTAACCAATGAAGTTTGAAACAAAAGAGATTATTCAAGCATAACAACAACAATAAGTATATATGTGGTTCAGGCACAACAGTTTCTTCCTTTAGTGACCAATGTCTTGAACTATACCAGTCCTAATAAAACAGTTATTAAAAGCAGATAGAAGCAGAGGTAGTTGCAAATATGAGCTACTTTATGTCCCTAACCAGGTAAACATTTCTCAAGTTTTTGAAATAGCGACAGCAATTTGAGAACAAAAATCATCCACTGTCGTCCATAAGAGACAAAATAGATCTGGGTTCCAAGGAAGCTTTTGAAAAGGAACTCAAAAGTTTTCAATTACAAGTGAACATCCAGTGCTTAATCAGATAGCAAAAGCACCACCTTTGCGAATAGCATAAATATTTAATCAGAGATGTGCATATCCACTCATCGATAAAGTAATAAAACAGTAATGAATCCAGATCCAAGAATATTTTGTTAGGAGAAGGAGAGTGACAGAAAGAATAGGATGAGATACCTATGTTCATCCTCCGTCCAGGCGATTCCCTTCCGACGCTCTTGATCTGACCTCGATGATTTCCCACCATGACCAGCATCATTCTGGGAATGCCCTCCATGTGCACCTTTCTTGCCAGGCCCTCCTTCCGTCGAATGGTCAGCTGAACCCTCTGGCGAGGATGCATAGGGAGGCAGAGGGACCAGGCCAGCATCGATGTTGTTGACATCTTCCACTAAAAGCTCGTAATGGTGCTTGATCTCATCGAGGGTCTTTTCTGGCACAGCTGCCGCAACCTTCTCCCACCAATCGCTGCAATTCTCGTGATCAATCGCCAGCGCATTCTCAAACGCCTTCTCCTGCTCCCTAGTCCAGCAGGAGCTGCTGCTGTTCTCATCCGTGCTCATCTGGCTTCCTTCAAATCAGTAAACATAATCCTCACAGCAAAAAAACCTGCACAAGTTCTCAACCTCTTCAAACATCCTCCTTGAACCAGAAAAGCACATAAAAGCTCAACGAATAAACACATGCAAGTTGGGCTGTGCGCAAATCTCCTGAAGCAATGTCCATACCTTATTGGTAATTGGCGGAGTAAAAGAATTTAAACAGAAAGGCTTGGAACGGTAGCAATTTAGAGATGGAAATGAAGCGGGCGCTCGATCCGCAAACGAACCAAACTCAAAAACATGAGCTCACCGCGATGGAAACGACTACACTAAAATATTCACAAAACGCAGACAGGAATTGCGAATCAGGGCCCGATTGCTTCACAACAGTAATGGAATTCTCGAGAAATGGCAGGGAAGCATGGGAATTCCAAGACTTACGTTGAAAAGACGTCGAATCTTCAGAAGGCTGGAGAGAAAAATTGAATTGAAAGAAATGGAAATAGCAAATTGGCTTCTGGGAGAGAATAAAAGAAAGCGTTAGAACTTACAAAGAGGAATTCGAGGAAACGGAAATTAGGGTTTAGGGTTATGGAGATGAAAGAGACCGCAACTACCAGCCAAAAAAAAATCTGCGCCTGGTAATGGTAAAAAGGCTAATTGAAAGTGAAACCCTTTCACCAGAACCCTTGGTAAGCACTTTTTTTACAGCTTACACGCAAATATCGTCGAAATCCAAGACAAAAATCTAGGCTTGAGCCCCAAAAGTGAATAGAAACCAAAAACTGCCTTTTTCGGTTTTAGTAATAAGAATCAAGATGGAGAAACCCACGCCAAACACCTTTTTCCCATCTTAGCCGCGGGCACGATATGTTTAAAAGCCAACACTAAAACACTTACTCATTTCCTTGTTTTCAGTTTCACTGGCTAAACAACCCAGACCTCCGGCCCACTTGAGAATATCTTGGCTTTCTACAGCGGAAATAAAACCCGAATTGCTGATTTCGTTCATGTCGTCCCTTTCTCTCCCTCTAAAAATAGCTGATGTTAAATCAGAAGGCTTTCTTAAAGACCTTAAAGCCGTCAACAAAAGATGGCGATTAAAATCCCACATTCAGATTTTATTTCCCTCTTACTCTTTTAAGTCAACTGCCCAAGACCCCAAACAAAAAGACCAACCACCGCGTAAAAACATGATTTCTTCACAGAAACCAACAAACCCACCTCCTGGATCCTTTGTTTTTACTCTTTAACATCTGAATTCATGAGAAAAATAGACGGTCCCAGATGATGGATTGATACCTTGGATTGTTTGGCTGATGGCGACGCGAAAATTCCAGCTCCCAACTTAAAAGCCTTCCACTGGCAGGCGATCGTGTTGTTCACAGGATTTCTCGTTACTCATGTCAGCATTCTCACTTCTGATATCTCCAGGTCTTGTCACCAAAAACCTTCCCCGATTGACAGAACGTCCCGCTACTGACACTTGAAAAAGCGGCTTTCAAGGTCTCGTCGCTTCGGTGAATCACTTGAGCCCTGATACATTTTCGTTCGAATCCTGTCACCTTGATGTGGCTAATACTCCAATCTTCAATCTATCTGGACAAAATGAAAAATCAAATCCTTCGACCGCTACCACCTCATCTGACTCTTTTTATGTCACAGCTCACTTCGACGTTTCCCATTTCCCATAGAATCTCCGGGGCTTTCCTCGCCACTATGGTCTTGCTTGGTCCTATTCTTTGTCCGAAAATGGGTTTGATTTGCTTGACTCAGCGGTCATCGAGTACAAGAACGGAAAGTCGGTGCCTCACTCCTTGCCTACTTGGTCACCCGGAGAGGACAGAAAAAAAATAATAAAGAGAATAAATATAATAAAAATGATTTTAAAAATAATAGTAATAATAAATAAATTAATAGTTGAAATTTTCATTACTGAAGCTGTTTTTTCCTTAGTTTTGTGTAAAAGAATAAATTAGTAAAACTATGAAAGTCATGGTATCTGCATGGGTAAATTCGATGTCAAAGAGATAATGCAATAAATAATGGATAAAGATAAATAAAGGCAAAATTGTTAAGGGACTGGGTTTTTTTCATGTAGGTGCTGTACTCGAAAACAAAAAATAAAACGAGACAACCATAGCTTGCTTGGAAAATGTATCCATCTCTCGCGGTTGTATCCTAGGTCATAATTTAGTATTGAACTTATTGAAATTTCACTGAATTTATTGTGAATATTGTTGCAATACAAAAACAAGTGCAGACAAAAATGCAAATTATGTTTAGAAGAAATATGTGATTTAACTCATCATTTTGTTTATACAACGATCCTTTATTATATCTCTCTTAATTATAAGAAAAATACAGTATTATAAATTGATAAACTATGATGAAATAACAAATGAGCAGGGATATCATGAAAGGCAAAGAAGCATAATCTCATGGCAAATCAATGGTGCAAATTGTGAATTTTGGCAAACCAATGTAATTGCAGGTAAATAGTGTAGGCCATGAATTTTGGTAAATGAAGCATGACTACAAACACAAATTATGGATTTTGGCTAATCATGATCATGGATAAATAGTGTAGTCATGGATTTTAACGAACCAGGCATGATTATGAGTAAAAACCATAGTTTTTGACAAATTAGGCATTACTATGGGTGCAGATCATAGATTTTAGCAAATCAATAGCAATCACAAGTAAATGGTGTTGGTCATGAATGTCGGCAAATAAAGCCTAACTATCAATGCATATCATGAATTTTGGTAAATCAAGTATGATTACAAGTAAATGGTATAATCATGGATTTTGCTAAATTAGGGATGAATATGAAGAAAGAAAGGTAGCTTAAAGGCAAAGCAAGTCAAGCACTTAGCAACTAAACAGCAATCTCACCAAGGAAATCATAAAGGCCAGATGCATAAAAGTAAATAACAGAAAGAGCGGTAATGATGAAAGCAACATGGAAGTGGTGGATACCAAAGCAAAGTAAGCACCTAACAACTAAATAGCAATCTCATCATGGAAATCATAAAGGCCAGATGGACAAAAGTAAATGAGAGAGAGCGGTAATGATGAAAGCAACATGGAAGTAACAATTTTGTATCTTGCAAGCTTATTTATGGCTTAGATATGCAGAAGATGAGTTTATATATAC
>JAYJMB010000003.1:322570-336759 GCA_036873735.1 Pouteria campechiana
AAAGAAAAGATTAGAGGGAATAGTTTTCTTTTCTTCTGTCTTTGTTTTTTCTTTTCCTTATTTTATATTGTATCACATGGATTTTTGGACTTTATTTTCATATGATTTAGCTCTAGTAAATGCCTAGTTTAAAAAGAGGAACAAATATTTTAATAACCTTCAAAAGATGATTGTATTGAAGACAACTTAGTTACTTTCTTATTGGGAGGATAGACTAATCAGTGTTTAGAATGGTTAGGTTATGAAAAATTATATTTATGCAACATAGGTTATTTATTATGGATATTTAAAATACTAAGGAATGGAAGGCATTAAATTTAAGAAGATCGTAGAATTAAGTGTTTGAGTTTAAAAGGCGATAGCATGATATTATTTTGGTAACTAGGTGGTAAAAGGTGGGATATGTGGAAGACTTAATGCTATGTGAACTGAGGTGGCATATTACATGAAAGAAAGAAAAAGATGGGTGAGTGATATTTAGGTGTATTCAGTGGCAGGTGCAATTTAAACAAGAAACCTTAATGATAGAATGTGTCTAAGTAACTATTAATAAGAAGCAATTCAGTTTTAGAAAATAAAAAACTAGAAAAGAGTCATTTATAATAATGCAGAAACTCTAGAAAGAACACTAAGAAAGAAATCAACTGAGAGCTGATGGAAGCATATGTAATATATAAATTAAAGTAAGGACTAAAGAAGGTTGACGGGATATTTTGAACTGGAAAATTTAAATGAGAAGAAAGTTAGCACTTGACCATTTTAGATGCATTAAAATAATGATTGGAATTTTTTCATAAAGGATGTGAGGTCAATGCAAAGTGGGGGAGTGATTTTCAAGGTCTTTTTGATGTCAACCAATTTGATAGCATTGAACTAGCTGGAGTCGCAATTTGAAATGATGATTAGCTCCATAAATACTCTTTTTGGAATAGGATATTAGAAGTTAAAGAAGCATCTGGATAGATGAAGACCGCAAAATGAGCCATAGGCCAGTTCATAATATTTAGGATTTATTTGTTATTGTATGTTTTTAGGGATGTTTTATTAGGATTTTGGCTATTTATTTGATTTATTTAGGATTTGATGTAATCATTAAGTGATTCAAATATAGATCAAATTGATGAATTGCTTATATTAGTTTGGATTGTTTCTTTATTTAGGGTCTTATCCTTGTTGTAGTAGGATTTGGTTGTCCTCATAAGGATAAGATTAGATACACAATTCTCATCATGTTAGGATAAAAATTAGTAATAATCTCCTATAAATAGGGTGACATGGTTCATATTTAGAACACAACTTTTGATGATTGATTAAGTGTTATTGCATGCAAGTTCTCCTAAATTTCTCTACTATTCTTTTACTGTTCTCTCTCAAACCCCCCAATTCTTCTAATTTTCTCCCCTTTCTTCCCTTCTCATCCCCTTGAGAGGATCTTTCCTCTTTCTTCTAAATTCTCCTCTCTTGTACTGCATCAGAAAGGGGTCCAAATTTTAAAGTAGTTAAGTTTGGATGCGCATCGGAAGTATTGGTTTAATTTGGTTGATAAAGCTGTTTAATGGGATTGTAAGATAAAATGAATTGCCTAATGAATGAGTGGAGTATTGAATGTACTAATTTATAGTTTAATGGGATTGTAAGATAAAATGAATTGCCTAATGAATGGATGAAGTATTGTACGTACTAATTTATAATAATAAAAAAGACATGCAATGTTGCAAAAAGTACTTCTGAATTGTAGTCACAGGCCATGCTATGAAACTTTGGGAGATTGGTTAAACAAAGGATAAGTTTGAGATAAATGTAGTATAGAATCATTTTATGTTTGTGCTAAGAAGATTAACAGTAACAAAAAAAGAATTTCGTCACATTTTTTGTTGACTTAGAACTAGTACATGATTGGGTTTCAGGTAATTATTTTGGTAAATTTTATGAAAGAAAATAATTGTGCGTAGAAAATATGAGGTGTGAAGCCCATCAGTGTGGAAATAAATAAGCTTCCAATTGTTATAGGCTTATGGAGAGGTTCAATGTTGATCCCATACTTTTATTGATGAGTTACTTGAACTCGTATGAGAATAGTCAAAGCGTGCATGTTTTGCCAATGTTATTGTTTAATAAATGAGATAGATATTAGACATATGCCTCAATATCAGAAGGTTTTAGAATTAAGTGGTTAGGGCATCTAGGATTTAAAAACCTAACAAGGCTAAGAATGAAAAAGCAATTAAGATTTTTAACAAGAAGTTCTCTAAAATAACCATTTTTGGTATCTAAAATCAATATATTTCATTGAAATTGAGACATTTTGATAAGAATGTTCTATATAGTGTTCACAATTTTGCTGAAGGGAAAAATTCACAGAGCTAAAAAAGTGAATATTTCACTAATTTCAGAGAAATATTAATAATTTAGTGGAACTATTTCACTAAAATATTTAAAAATTAAAAAAATGCAGAAAAATCAGGAAATCTTCCAAAAAACTTCTTAATAAATCATGATAAATCTGAATTCACATTTAGAACAAAAAACAATACTTTAAATGTCAACATATACGACATAAAGGAAATATAAAAATGATGCAAAAACCGATAAAGTAGATATCTACTGCTGAATACTACTAAATGAGAGATTTAGGTAATAGAAAGTTGTTAAACATATGTTATAATATAAAAATTTTATCACTATACCTCACCATTTAAAAGAAACTCGTATAGGCTCGTTAATTTCGTTATCAACATGGACTTTCTTTTATGGTTCCTCCCAATAACTATAGAAACCACTTGGATATAAGTTATATGACTCAAGGATAGAAGATGAAGATGCTTCAGTTCCACTATCCGGATGGTATAGTATTTAGTAATAAGACTGTTGAGAATAATCTTCGAAATCTTTGACACAAAATTGTTGAGATTCTTGAGAATAATCTCCAATATGATGGCCATATGGTGTATGCCCACAACTAGACCCTTGCTTGCTACTATGCATACCAATAGATGTCGTAGTCATACTATCTACCAAGTAATCCTCTTTTGTAAAGGCCTTTTTTTTAACTTCCTTTCTCACATAAGATCTCATAGGTGGTCGTGCACCATGATCACCATCTTGTGTAGCATGTTGGATTTTGCTTCTCCTGTGAATGGGCTAAGAGGTCTTTGGCTACTTGAAGTGTTATCTATACCACCACCACCACCACCACCACCACCACCACTATCACCACCATTATCATCATCATCACTACCACTACCACTTTTTGTTTATGAATAAGACTTTGTGGTTAATTGAGTAGTGTTTCCAGATCTTGTTAATGGATCAACGTCATCTATTAGGGTTTTCTCCCCCAATATTTTTTGTATGTTTACACCTTATTCACAAGTTATATTAGCAATAGTAGATTCTGGCCCTCCATAAACCTATCATTTATTTCTAAACTATAAATAATAATTATTATTATTATATGCTATTTAAGTATTTAAAATGGTTGAAATATACTTTATGTTATAAAAAATGAATAATGTTTTTTCTGAGATAAATTATGTAAAAAATCTCAAAAAAATTTAAAAAAATAAAAATCTATCCTCAAACATTATATACTAAAATCAAGGCTATAGATAATTGTATTACATACTATTAAAGTAAAAAAATTTTGAAGAATATTTGTTTATAAAATTATATAAAACATATAAATATTGTACATTTTCAAACTTCTAAAAATATCCAAAACACTCCACATATTTTTTGTAATCAATATATGATATTTACAACAAATAAATAAAAAAAAGCCTAAAAATCTGTTTTTTTATGAAAACAGATGTATTTTCATCCCCAAAAAAAGAAAAAAAGAAAAAAATGGGTTTTAAACCACGCATCTACCAATCGATTCTCCCTTGCAAGGTTTAAATGCCTTTTTTGCTTATAAAAATTATGCCCAAATTGAGTTTTCATTGGTGAATATGAAGATTAATGACAACCCCTTTAGTTGTCGGCTAGGGATTTCTCCCTAGATGCAAAAAACTTGGATTTGGTGTTCAAATCCACCCTAGATTTCACCGAAAATGAGTTTCGGACCTTAGATGAAGGATTTTGAAACCCAAAAGTGAACCTAGAGGAAGATCTCTCCAACTTGGAAGCAACCCGCCAGGCTATCTGATTTTTGGGGTCAAATTGGAGGATCAACGATGTGTTTAGAGGAGAAAAACTCACAATGGAGGCTTCAAAAATCCCTTCTCAAGCCTTTGAGAGTGCTTTCGGGAAGGTAGGAAGTGTTTTATTGAGGAATCACTGCTTTTTCCTAACGTTCAATGTTTGCTCGAGAAAATGTCCAAAATCTCAAAAAAAAGACAAAATCACTGCTTCATTTTTTTTGCCATGCAAATTGATTTATCATTTATGGGAACAATAAAATCGGTATTTTCATGAGATGTTATTGATAAATTTACAAAATATTTATAAAATCAACGATAATATCGATATCTCATTTAAACAAATGATAATTTTGTTTTTAGATGCGTTTTTTTATTGTTAGGGTGATGAAACGATATTAGTGACGATACTATCTTCGATAATTTAGGTACTAAGATAACTAGGAAAAGAGTAATTGAGTGAGTTTAATACATGAAATAAACATTTTGAAAAATCAATTTTGTTTTATTTTAGGAAGGTCAATCACTGAAGCTATTTTTTTTGGCGATTAATGAAGACACAGAGAGAAAAAAAGAACCTCCATATGGTTTTTTGAGTTTAGAAAAGCATATGATAGGGTCCCTAAGAAACTAATATGACTGGTGTTAAGGGAAAAAATGTTAATGGTGGATATATTGACATTTTTAGAAATATATGTGATAAAGCTACAGAGAATGCAAGGACGATAACTGGAGAAAAATAAGAGTTTTCAATCACTGTAGGTTTACATCAATGTTTGGTTGTAAGCTTTAGCTCTTCATTTTTATCACGAATAAGTGTATTAGACATTTACAGGAAGTTATGACTTGATATATGTTGTTTGCAGATGATAAAGTTTTGATAGATGCAACAAGATACGCATAAATTTGAAGTTAGATAATTGCAAGATGTTTTAAAATTATGCATGTATTTGGAAAAGCTAAGAGTTGTATGAGCCTTCTGGTTTCTTCTGATGTGACATTTACCGATTTACCTGCCTTCAATAACTTTATCTTTTCTTATTATTATTCTATATTCTCAATCATTGACGTCACCTCTATTCTACTAACATTACCTTGTTTTGTTTTACCCTTTCCTTTTATATTCTCTATCTTTTACCACTATTCAAATACACTCTGAGGGTTTTAGATTTAATCGCATGAGAATGAATGTACAACTTAACAACAATAAGAATGTAAATGACGAGCTGGTTAAGATTGCAGAACAAGCAATACTACAAAATAACCAGTTTAGGTATTTAGGATCAGTAATCAATAAAGTGGAGAAATTAATGAAGACGTAGAACATAGAATTCAAGTTAAGTGGAGGAGATGACATTGTGCTTTAAGATTTTTTTTTCCTCGATAGTCAAGGGCCGGTTAAATTGAAAAGATAATTTGGCAGGATCGCTGTAAGACTGATTATGCTTTATCAGGTGGAATTTAGGCAGTTAAGGAACAAAGATATCCTTAAAATGAGTTAGCTGAAATAAGGATGTTAAGGTAGATGAGTGGTAATACAAGACAGGATAAAATTAAAAAAAAATAATTCCTGTAAATAGATTTAAGTGGTTTGGTAATATGCAACGGAGGCTATAAGCTGCATTTAGGAATGACTGAGTTTATCCAAGTAGAAGGCCATAAGAGAACTGCATGAAGGCCAAAGAGAACATAAGTAGAGGTCCTTTGAAATGAGATGAAAATGTTTAGCCTTATTATTGACATAGCCCAAGATTGACAGGAATGATGCAACAAGATCCATTTATTCAATCATACTTGTTAGGTGGGAAACAACTTATGATGATAGTGATGATTGAAGCTCTTTAGATGTCCAAAGAATGCAAATGCAATTATGCTACAAGCTTGGGAGATAGATGTAGTAATTGCATGTCTAGGTTCTTTTTTTTTTGTTATTATTATTTTCTTTTTGTTGCATGATAAGTCGGACAGTTGTTATCTATATCTGATTTTGGCTGGAGCCATGATCTGATAATACATTCTTCTATGATTCACTGTAGGCCTAGAAGCCCAATTTTCCAGCTAGGCCAGTCAGCAGTAATATATTTTTTTCATTTGCATTTGTGATTTGGCTGAATACTGGTGGGGAGAAGCTTTCGTTTAGTGAATCTAAGCTGATGGGCAGCATCTACCTTTATCTCTTTGACTCGAGACACATGCACACCTGCACATGATATATGCAGGATTTGAACCCTGTATCACTTGTCGTCAGAAATCTTTATTGTTTTCTTCACAGCTGACTTATTGAATTACTAAGCTGCACAAAAGTAATAGGAACACTATACTTTGCTTCACCAGCATGAAACTCATGTCTCCTTAAAGAAAAGAGAACATATAGATTTAACTTTAATTTCTTTGCAAACTGACTTTATTTAGTATTTCTTGGATTGCTACTCAACAAGTTTCACACTTTTTTTTTTTTGTTGGACAGTACTCACAGGCACACTCGAAGGATGAAAAGAGAAATCTATTTCTTCTTCTATTTGACTATGTTTTGCATCAGATAAATGAAGCATACTTGGCTGCTGGAGTTTCTGCATATGGCGATGATGACATTCAGCCACTAGCTACATTGCTTGCACTTGCAGATGCACCTGAGGCTTTTTATATTGCTCTTAAACATGGAGTGGAAGGCATTGGAGATATATTGAGAAGATCTATTTCTGAATCGCTGTCCATATATCCTAACTTTGAACGCTTGGATATGGTAGTTCCCTGAAATCTGGATGGATAAGAGTTACTTTCTTCTTTTGAAAGCAAACGTGGAGTATAGATTTCTATGTGAATATTCTAGCCGGTTCTGTTTTCTCAACATATATTGTCCGCATGTTGCCTGTTTGGCCTATGATGGTGCATGTCAGATTCCCAGCTGCATGTCTGTGAAGCATCCCTCCTGAAAATGCAACATCCTAAAAGTAACTAAATATGAGGTGTATGGGACCAAACTGACTGTGAAATCATGTGGCAACACCAACCAAAGTTCTAGAATAGCCTGATTGTCACTATGACCATTTTTAGTTAATGGTGCACGTAAAATCAGTTATTTAACAGTCATTTCATGATGAAAACTGTTGCTGTTTGTTGCCTGTTGAAGGCCTGTTTGGCTATACTTTTTTTTTCCAAAAATCTTAGAAATCAACAACTGTAATTACTAAAACAGTAGGCATGGTGGTTCTTGCATCCCTGCTTAATGTTTTTTGATACATTACCCCACAGTCAAACCAGTGGACAACACTTACTCGATCACTCTTTACTATTTTTGGTCCACCTTACTGATGAATGTATTAGGCCTGGCATAATTCCTGGGATGGACTGCCTGGATGGTTTAGATCAGTTTTATATGGCTGGTCTCATTTGCCTGCTTATGCAATCATTTTTTATGTGATACTTGATTCTCGAAGCAGTGATTTAGCATTCATAACCAACCACAGAAATGGAACCATCTTTCTGTTTCAACCTTGCAATTGGACAAGTGATATCATTGATTTGTCTATCTACAGAAACAATTGTATTTAGAAGTTTTCCAATTTTAGTGTAGAATATCAAGAATCGTGTTATCACACTTTTAATTAGGATTTCTGTTGAAAGAAATAATGTAGAGATCTATCCACTAACAAAATGGATGAAAAAGAACGGGTGTCATTTTCCATCGAGTCTAGTAAGATAAAATACCAGTCCATACTACGAAATATATCATGCATATATTTTCTACTTTTCTTGTTAATGCAATCTTCTTTTTGCAGCTGTTGGAAAATATCACAAGGAGAATTGATTCTATGATAAGTACATTCACTCGATTGGATGAGGAGTTCACTTACATGATCCGAATAACAAAATCTTACAGATCTTTGGAGAGAATTGAGCGTGGACTCCACGAAGCTGATCTTGGCATGAAAGTTAAACTTTCCTGGGCTACTTTACATTCTCTTCTTCACTCAGAACGATCAGCATGCCGCCATAATGGTTATATTTGGCTTGTTGAATTGCTTGTTTCTGAAATTAGTGAAGGTGAGACAAGTATATGGTTGAATGTCAGTAATTTGCGGAAGTTAATTGGGATTGCTAGTAGTCAGGATTCTAAAATGGATTCATCTGTTCCCTTATCAATTTGGATTTTATGTGGGCTACTGAAATCAAAGCACAACTTCATCAGACAGGGCTTTCTTTTTGTTTTAGAGAAGCTTCTTATGCGCTTGAAATTCTTGTTGAGTGAAAATGAGCAACTGAAGAAGGACAGTGCAGATTTTGGTACTAACGACCAAAGTGGAAATCGCCAAGATGAAGCAAACAGAATGATAGACATAATGAGCACTGCTCTGTCCCTGGTTGTTCAAATAAATGAAACAGATCGGATCAATATTTTAAAGGTACTTGTTTGAAAACTTATCTTGAATTGATCATTGATGTTTTTTTCCTGATGTATCTTCTGTCTGTGAGTCCCTAAAACTCTTTTGTTTACAGAGACCATCATCAAGGTGCACTTATTTGTTAGTTTCAGTAATTGATTGCAAGGCATAATCCATTCCTTAGTGACTATTAGGGCCTGACTGGTTGATTCCACTGGAAAGGATTCCAAGGGAATATTCTTTTTTCCAAGGGCGGATTTCACATTTGCCGACCATTCTCATAATTATCAATCGTTACCTCCTATCTGTTTTAACTTTTTTCATTTTCCATGTAACATCATCCCCTATATTGCTAACATCATTTCCATTCATTTCCAATACTTTCCAAACAATCAGTCACCCCCTTAATTGTATCTTTTTACAACATTTACAACATCTGGATATTATTTGGATGGACCATGTTGATACTGTTCAGGATTTGCATAAAAAAACCATTGCAGTTACTATACTCACAGTTTTTAGTAGAAAATGCAATGAAACTGGAGTCTGCCTGGCTTTTTCCTTCTGTGTTCCTGCTTTTCCATTCATGCTGGATGGACTGATTCCATTTGAAATGCGGATCCAATTTTATTTCGGGTGGACTCTGAGAAGACCCTTATTGGCAATCTAACTGTGCCTGATATTTTTGCTGAAGTTATTCTTTCTTGGTTATTGTTACTATAGCTTTTCTTCCAAAGCGTTGTGGTTGGAGTTTGAATGGTCGATTGGCATAAGTTGGAAGTACTGGTTGTTCCCAGAGCTTCAACTTTCCTTGTTTACCAAGGCTCCAGCAACAGGAGAGGATCTTGCCCACATTTGAATGTAATTTTTTTTTTCCTTCTTCCCTAATTTCGCAGTCCCATCTGTTGGTGATGGTACGTAGATTGGTTCAATGCTTAAATTGTTCCACTAAACCAATGTATTTTACTTGATGACTACCATACTCCATACTCCTAAAGGGTTGTCACTTTGGGCAGAGCAGGTGTTGGGAACAAATGGTCACAATCTGTACTTTTGGTTTACAGATAAAAAATTAGTTAGAACAGTTTCTTGCTGTTTTGTTTCCAAAGTTCCAAACTAATATTTACTATTTGAGGAGTCATAACTTTGATTCCTGTTTCATGCTGTAAAAAAAATCTCATTCTTATTCATGTATTGTTTGTCATTTCCTTTTCAGCTACTTTATTTTAGCAATCTCTTATTTTTAGCAATGAGATTTCCTTCTCTATTTTGACTAAAATTTTCTTTGTAATTCGTGAATGGTTAAAACTTTATGATCATTCTATTCAAGTTCTTGCCTAGGCACAATCAGCTACATGGATCCTGTTGCATCATTTATGTTAATCTTGGATTATGTCCTAAGTTAGCTTAAGCATCTACATGTCTTTTCTTAATAACCTCTAACCTTGTTTTTTCAGCATTCTTTTCTCTTTATACCCTTTTACTTGAACTTTGAAAAAAGAGGAGGTTATTCAGAAATATTAAATATACTTTTACATTTAACACATTACCTCTCATTTCCTGCAAGTTACTGCTGTGGTGATGTTGCTTGACTTCTTCTTTATTGATTTGCAGATGTGTGATATTTTATTTTCTCAGTTATGTTTGAGAGTTTCCCCTGCAAATGAAATGCCTAATGGGGATTTAAAGTCAGTTGGTAAAACTTTTGACTCTGTGAATGAATGTGGGAAGTATGATGAAGATCAACACCTTTTGCGAAAGGAAAAGCAACATGGCATAGATGACCTATTGGGAGATATTGGTAGCAGAAATCACCCAGAACAATTTCCCTTAAGTTGTGACACAACATCGGCAGCAGCATTGCTTCTCAGGGGACATGCTTTTGTTCCTATGCAATTAGTGGAATGTGTTCCTACTGCTTTGTTCGATTGGCCACTGATTCAACTTGCTGGTGCAGCGACAGATGATATTGCTCTTGGTGTTGCTGTTGGTAGCAAAGGAAGAGGGAATCTTCCTGGTGCTGCATCTGACATTCGGGCAGCCTTGCTTTTGCTTCTGATTGGAAAATGCAGTGACCGAGCTGCATTTCAAGAAGTTGGTGGTGAAGAATTTTTCAGGTAATCACTTCCCTGCTCACTGTGGAAATTTTCTTGGAAGAGTCAAATAGTTCAATACCATGTGATCCTCTCAGATTTACAGGTGGTCCAATTTGAGCCAATTTTTCAATTGCACTTGCTACTTAGTTATCTGCTACATATTGTACACTAAAACTGTTTTGCTTTGTAGGGGACTGTTAGATGATAGAGATTCAAGGGTCGCATATTATTCATCAGCATTTCTTTTGAAGGCATGTGCATTAACCTCGCTCTGCTCCCCTCCCCCTCCCCACACCAACTCTCCTTTTTACCAGGTATTCATCGTTTAGTGAATTGTTTAACAGAGAATGATGACAGAAGAACCTGAAAAGTACCAGCGCATGCTCCAAAATCTAATTTTCAAAGCACAGCAGGTGGGTTAGCATCGAGCAGTGGGTGTTTGAAATTCCATCTAACATGAGCATTTGAAGCTAACTCATTCTATCTTTGTGTTATTAGAGCAACAATGAAAAGCTACTGGAGAATCCTTACCTGCAGATGCGTGGCATCCTTCAGCTGTCAAATGATCTCGGAACTCGTCTGTAATCTAGTAAATCTGGTTGTATTATACATGAGTGGGACAATAGCAGCTAACATTGCACTTCAATGCCGTTTTCTCATTAAACTTGATGCTTGTGGTGCTCCAAAGAGCAAGGGGGAATTTCTGGCTGGTATTTGATGTCACCAGAACCATAAGGTTTGCGCCTTTTTCAAAATTTTGAAGTATTTCAAATGTGATAGTTGGCCAGTAAAGAATTGGAATTTGCATCCTATGAGTGTGGGGGGCTTGGTTGGTACCCAGAAAGGAAGAACCATGGCTTTCTGATTTAGCCAACCTGATTTTGAGTGTCCAGGTCCAAATTTTGTTATAACAGATCATTTTGGTTTAGAATCAGGTCAGATCAGGTAACTAGGTTCAGTTCATTTTATTGTTTACTATATAGCATATGCTTGGTTACAAAGGAGTTAGGTTTCCTAAATGAGAGGCATGTGAGATCATGCTCACGGACTACTAACATGCCAAAGTGGCTAATGGCTGTCTAATTCAGCCATTTAGTAGGCCCAATAATGTTTGTCTCTTATAATCTTTGTTGATGTGAACCAAGATCAGAATACACATACAGAGCAATTGAGTCCATTGGATCTGTGAATAGTGCCTGAAAAGATCCGCTTTATAGGGGTTGTCAGACTGAATCCGTGGACAGAACTAACTATGAGTTAAAATGTCAATTTGGATGCTTTATATAAGAGATGGATGTAGGAGTGCCAATAATTTGACTGTATCTTAATTGTAGTTGGGTATCTTTGACAGCTTAGCAGCATTTCAGTTTGGATCATTTATCTTGACAGATGAATCTCCCTTGTAACAGCATTTAGATCTTTCATCTGGTGGCCTTGTGGCCTTGCTGTAGGACAATTTGACCTGAAATCTTATGCCATCGTATAAGTTGATTTTACCCTTTCTGATTTTGGCTGAATGTTTCTTTCCATTTTCAGCTCTCAGGCCAATTTCAAAGCTGAGAATCCCTGGTGGATCACTTTTCTTTTCCAGAATCTCCCGTGGTCTTGATGTGCCACCAGATGAATGGTCTAGTTCTGTTGGCCTGCCTGCATGCAATGCTGCCTCAGATTTGAAGTTGTCCTTTTTACAAGTGATAAAGTAATTGATGTATCTGATGACCATTTCGAATGATAAAGTGCCTCACATTTTATCAGATTATTATTCGGATGACCATTTCGAATGCAAATATGCTGGTGTCAGATGGTTGCTTTGGTTGTTGATGTATTTGACAATTCCTCTTTTGATCATTTACCGAACCTCATTCATATGGAAAGTGCAGAAAGAGATGTTTCTGTTTCTTTGTCACTATCATACTAAATGTCGCCTGAAGCCTGCCTGATAAAACTTGGTTGTGGTTTGTCACAGGCTTTTGAATAAAGCTTTAGAACAACAGTTTCTTGTACAGGAGATGTTTGGAGCTAAATTTATTGACAAGCAGTAATTATTCTTTCTAAAACTGGGTTGGTCAGATCAAGATCTTGACTTTTTCTTTCTGATCTTCAGGTACAATTTTAAGCCTCACCCTTCCTGATTCATTCTGTTTCTTATACTATTTACATATGAAAAAAATACAGTTTTGAGCCTTGCTCATTCACTCTTTCATATACTATTTACATGAATAGCAGTATTAGGCTTTCATCTCCCACTCTCATCTCCAGAGAGACACCAACATGTCTATCTCCTGCTGCTATAGTAATTTATCTGTCATCCAGTGTTAAATGGCAAATTCGATTTTTAAACTGAGTCTAGCTTTCTAGAACTGCCCCGATGTTGTGCTGTGCCCAGTTGGAACTATTTCGAGGGTAGAGGAATCCCACTCTCAAGAGCATCCACTGCATCTTGTCATATGCATTGTCAAGTAATGCAGTTCTGTGCCCTTTTTAATGTCAAAGCAGATCCAATCATGTGTTTGGAGAAATCTACAATCAAATTTGTACTTCTGACTTCCCTCTGTTCCGTACAGTTCCCCCCATTTCTTTCAGAAACCGAGGTTCGTGCAGCGTTTTAGTGAAACATCCTCGGGCAATAAACGGGTTCCTGCATTTTGGTGGAAGCAGGAAGCAGTAGTTGGTAACAGAAGGCGGAGACCAGTGTTGGTGATGATCTGGATCGAGTTGTCCATTGTATGGTTTTTTGTCCATTATGTTACAGTTTCATCTATGTAAATGTCTTAAAATTCTTTCCGTTTTGTTTTTCACCTTTTATCTGATTGAAGTTGTTGTATCCTGGATTGCTGGCAGATTGCTATAAATATATGTTCATTTCAGATGCAAGGCTACATATAGTAGAATAACATCAAACAGTATGCTAGTAGGAAACCCAAAAACAGTGATACGCAGGTCAAGGAGAGAAAGGTGCCATATTTGGCTGTTTGCAACCATTGCCCTCCATGGACGGCTCATCATGGAAAGCGCTTTGAGATCCCTTTATCATTTCTAATGATCCACGATCTGTTTATGAATTCGTTGCACCGGATTTGATTCCAGGGTCTGCCCTGTTGCTACATGTTTATCTTTTTGCTTTTCCTAGCCATTTGGTTGCACAGCCAAGAGTTGGAAAGGAAGATAATCCAAATGGGTTTTCTTTCACGTCCCCTTGAGAAAAATTAAACTCAAGCCGTGCCTTTTTACGTTTGTTTTCCGCTCGAAAACCGTTTCATGTGTGAGAGTAGATATGCGCTGGGCCGTTACATGCGAATTTGTGCAGGATCAGGTGGGCCATTCCAAGTTCTTTCATGAAAATTGGGAAATTCCCAGTGTTTGTGTCCACAATAACAGAACATACTCGAAAAAACAGATTTTGTTTGACCCTTCTAGAGCTGCATGCTGCAGTTACGGAGATCATGTCTTCAGTACAGATGATAAGATGCATGCAGTTTACATTTTCATTTTCTAAAAGGTTATTTTCGAGAGAGGAGGGGATGTGCGTAACTGTACTTTCATTTTTTAAAAAGGTTGATTTTCGATATTTA
>JAYJMB010000003.1:369923-386510 GCA_036873735.1 Pouteria campechiana
TGAAGTACCAAAGGTGCGCGGAGCCCGGTTACTAATGAATTGGTTTGCGACTGCCTTTTGAATATGAGTGGGGCTCCTATTGACTAAAGGTTCTTCGGTTTCCTTTAGAATGAAAGTCGCTATGAAGCCCCTACTACTTTGATTCAAAAGGCGAACAGCTCCCTCCCTTATAGTCGTATGGGGTGGGTGCTTGTGGGAAGCAGCCTTGGATATGAGGAATTCCTCAAACAAAAAAAGGCAAAGTCCGGTATTTGACGAAGATCTTTCTATCAATAGATAGGAATGAGTGTTCGATATAGGTAGGGGATAGGATCCATCTGCTCTCTCTCTAAATGTATGTATTTCTACACACAAATGTATAGATAATCTGCAGATATAACGATATAAAAAAAAATCGGGAGATGATACATAGACATCTAAAGGGATGTCTATTCTCTTCCTCTTGATTTTAGAGAAAAAAAAAGAAATCTCGTTCATCGAGATCTTGTCTATCTATCCATTGATTCTATCTATGAATCAAGTCAAAAGAGTTCGTTTGTTTTTGGGTTCCCCGAATGGATTGGATCGTTTCTGCCAACGAAATGAACGCGGAGCCCGTTCCGAATGCTTATCCGATCCGGAAGTTCTATCGAAGAGAATAAGATGCTGCTCCCCCTCCCTCTCTCTTTTCCCGCTTTGCTAATCTTCCCCTCTAACGCGGGCCGGGCGGCGGCGGGCGCGGGAGGAAGAAACCTAAGAGAAGACGCTCTTCTCTTAGGTCCTTTTTTTCAGTGCAACACAGGAAAGCGCCCTCTTTTTGTCATCCCTACAGCTCCCCAGAGGCTTTTTTGGTATTGAACGCATGGCGTAGCTAGGACCCTTCCAATCATGTTTGAGCCTATGTTCAAACCCACCCCATAGCGAAAGAATGCCCGCCGACGTTCAGATAAGGGAATGCTTCCCCCAACCACTAAAGGAAAGGCTCGACGAAGGGAGGGAGGCGGGGGAAGGAAAACGCTTTCGGAGATCGAGATGTCGATTTGTTTTTCATCGAAAACGAAGAAGGCCGAGGATGGCCTACGGTGCGTGTTATCTGAAGGGCGAAGAGAACACGCTTTTTCGACCGCGGTGGTATGATTGCCGGGCCCTCTCCTCGTTCCGCCCGCTGGCCTATTGGGATAGCAGCCTTCGGGCTTTGCCTGCCCTTTCTAATAAAGAATTCCGGCTCGGCCCGGCGCTGGCAACAACAGAAAGGAAGGGGTCCATGTAGCTGCTGCGCCCGCCCACTGAGCAGCAGGTTCGGCATCTACTACAAAAGAGAGAATCCACTTCAGATAACCACGCCTCTGCTAGGCAGCGTGTGGAATGGCCGAGAGCGGACCTTTTTGGATATATAATCCAAGTCGAGAGTGGAGTTACGGGAACAGCCGTCTGATGGAAAACAACTTTCACGTTCGGTTCAGAGAGCACTTTTTTCGTTGAGAATTCCTCGTTCCCTTTCGTGTGAATTCCCCAGCGGCGAATTAACAACTTGTGGGGCCCTATCTATTCCATCTCTCGAGCCCCGAAGAAAACCCCCCTCCCCTTCGGACTCCATATCTCTTTTGACTCTATATATGCGGGCACCTGATATCTATGAGGGTTCACCCACCCCGGTTACAGCATTCCTTTCTATTGCGCCTAAAATCTCTATTTCTGCAAATATGTCACGTCTTTCTATTTATGGTTCCTATGGAGCTACATTGCAACAAATCTTCTTTTTCTGCAGCATTGCTTCTATGATCTTAGGAGCACTGGCCGCCATGGCCCAAACGAAAGTCAAAAGACCTCTAGCTCATAGTTCTATTGGACATGTAGGTTATCTTCGTACTGGTTTATCATGTGGAACCATAGAAGGAATTCAATCACTACTAATTGGTATCTTTATTTATGCATCAATGACGATAGATGCATTCGCCATAGTTCCAGCATTACGGCAAACCCGTGTCAAATATATAGCGGATTTGGGCGCTCTAGCCAAAACGAATCCTATTTCGGCTATTACCTTCTCCATTACTATGTTCTCATACGCAGGAATACCCCCGTTAGCCGGCTTTCGTAGCAAATTCTATTTGTTCTTCGCCGCTTTGGGTTGTGGGGCTTACTTCCTAGCCCCAGTGGGAGTAGTGACTAGCGTTATAGGTCGTTGGGCGGCCGGAAGGTTGCCATGAGTAAGTCAGTTTGGGAGACCGAAGGCAGTTCTCCGTGCACCGGACACGTAGCTTACCGAATCAGTTGCGACACGGATGGGAATGCACGCTACGAAAGAAAGGGTCGAGTCTGATACATCAACCGTCTACTCAATATCCTTGTACGAGTCCACAATCACTACACGAGATGAACCTGGGTTTGGTGAATTGAAGTTGGCCTTAGGTGTAATAGGACTCCCAGTTACTGCGCGCGATCATATACTGAGGTGCTCCCCGCCGGTTGTTGGAACGACGCGAGCCGGGCCTCGATTCAGAAAGATGAAGGGAAAGAGGTTACTAATTCCCCATCTCATTGGGGGCGGAAAACGAATCGACATCTCGATGTGATAGAGCCCTTTCTATTTTAGTTGGGAAAGAACGGCGAAGTCCATCCGAACCGTCCAATGAAGAATAAGAGGAGAGCAAAGCGCCAATGGCGCGCGAAGCGCATGCGGAACGGGCACGGAAAAAAAAAAGTGTGGAGGTGCTGAAAAACTCAAGCGACCGATAGCGCCAGCTAAGGCAAAGAAGCCGTTGCCAGCGTTGGCCGTTGCTAGCTATAGGCTTTTCAGCCGTTGCTTGCCCCCTTCGCTTCCTGGGCCCAAAGCAGTGCAGTGTTTCCTGGCCAAATCAAGGATTTTGGGCTTCTTGCTACATATAAATAAATATATATTTAGTCATCCATATTCATAGAAAGATGGATCCATCCATCTATCCTATCCGATTTCTATTTTGATATCTAAAAAAGAATCGATTTCATTCAACGTTTGATTCAAAGAACTGCGCTTAGCCCCCCCCCGAGAGCCCCCCCTGGCTCTGCTGCAATGGATGGCAGAGGGTCCGTAGTACCCGAAGCACTGGAGTGATCCAGTAGCCGGGAAGGGCCCTAGAAGTGCCTACTACTACACCACACTACACTTGGCTCTACACATTTACAGAGCTAACCCCTGTCCAGTGTCTGGCAGAGCTAAGGGGGGCTTCAATCCTGACTCCTTATCCCCATCTCAGCCCAGGCTAATGGGGCCGTCACTTATTCAGGGGGGAGAGTGGAGCCTCGAGAAGCACTGTTGAGAGGAAGATCCTTGGCCCCTCTTCATTCTCTACAGGGGTCTCTGCCCACATGGAAGCGGGGCAGAGATGGAAGAGATCAAACACGGGAATAAGAAGCTCCTTCCTTTTTGATCATTTTGAGGATGGATAAAGTGGACAAAACAGACTCCAATTTCCCAGTCGAAAAGATGGGTTCCTTTTTCGTCTCGACAAAGAGGAAAAGAAGAATCTTGAAAACGCTTCTAACCCCCTTCGTAGAGCCGTGTATTGTAAGTGATCCGAACCTGCCCGGAGCGAGCCCCCCCTGAGAGGCAAGTGAAGTTGGTGAGCCGTATGATGGGCAACTATCTCCTGCGGTTCGGAGAGGACTCAGCTGTTAGTTAGTACCCCCTGGGTTTCGGGGTGGGCCCTTTCACTCTATTTTATTATATACGCTTAGCGAAAAGAATTTTTTTTGATACACCGCGGACATGGATTCTATATGAACCAATGGATCGTGACAAGTCGTTACTACTAGCAATGACTTCCTCTTTCATTACTTCATCCTTTCCATATCCCTCTCCCTTGTTCTCAGTGACTCATCAAATGGCACTCAGTTCATATCTGTAAGTTCGATCATTGACAAGGTTCAAAGAAAGGGTGGGCCATTGATAAAGAATCAATTCCAAACCCCGACGATAGTAGTTGGCCCTAAAGCAGATGCGGGCCTCCGCTTTTTTCTTTTCATTAATGAAACCTGCCAGTTATTATGGACTCAAATAAAAAGGCAAAAAATGGAGGAGCAGCTTAAGCAGTAAAAGTGGCTCTCATCCCGCTCGCTAGCGCAGCCGTTTTCTTGCTGGATAGAATCCTGCTTATCCTAGTAGCGAACCCTCTACTCGTTCCCACAATCATCTTTCTTGTACCTCGATAACCAAATCCCAGATGTACTCTCACGAACTTTCACAATAGCACAATAAAGGGAAGTGCGCCGGGAAAGCCACCGGAGATGCTGGTTCAATTCCAGCTTGTTTTTCAAAGAAAACAAAAAGGGGAGGCGCGGAAGTGAGGAGCCAGAAAGCATAGATTTCCAGGTCTATCTATTATACGTTATTTCACCGATGCGAGTGCCGAGTTGTTTCGAGTCTCAGAATCCGATCCTCGCTCAGCTCCAGCTTCAAAGGTCTGATATGTAGGCAAATTCTCCGGTAGAAATGATGGGTTGAGTCGGTCAACTGTCATGTAAAGAACAGAAAGGAGAGATTTTCCAGCCCATGTGTGTAGCATCTGAGTTTTCCAGCACTATCACTGAACTAGTACCGTACTTTCCATTAAATCCATGACTAAAACTATCAAGTATTGACGGTCCGTCCAGACCAGAGTTTCACCTCACTAACTTGAAAGAGACTACTCCTCTGGAAGGAACGACTCTATATAAAGAGACGCGCTACGACGCTGGATACTCGATAAAAGTCAATTGATCCCGCGGGGTCCAAATCGGGCAGGATTCGCTCAATCAAAGACAGTTCAATTCGATCTTAGCCGATCTAAGGTTTACCGTCTCTCCGGCCCCCTTTCGGGGCACTATTGGAGAGCTCAATGGGCCCGCCGCTTTCTCAATCGAAAATGCTCTGTCTGTGATTGAGACTTAAAACAAACTGCGTAACGCTATATATATGCTTAACACATACGAGTCGAACGTTGTTTTCGGGGAAAATGTTCTGTAAACAAAGGTCGACCTTTCTATGTTGTCTAATCGAAACGAAAGGCTAATTCGCGATAGACGAGTGGGCGAGACTGGGGGTCGTGGAAAAATGGGGTTCAATTCCCATAGCCCCGGTGTGTCCCCATAGCCCCAATGCGGCGGGGGAAAATACTAACGATACCATATCGCCGATTTAAAACTTGTCTCGTTTTGTCATTTTCGTCGATTAATCATCCCTTGCATCATCCTTACACCAGTTCTCTTTCTGGGAACTGAGGTTGGACCAGCTCCTCGTTCGAGACTCGATCCGGTTTAGTATCAAGGTGATTCTTTTGTAGATTTCTCGGTCGACCCTTTTGTATGAGAGAGGTACTGATCAAGGAAAGAGCAGATCGTGGGGCACCATAGCATGTCGGGAATAAGGGGGTTCTTTTATTTGATTAGTAGGGGCTTAAAGAACCCTTCTATTTGTACCAATATATAAAATCAAAAAAGATGGGATCGCCCGATCGCACTTCAATAAGTTTTATAGCGGCGTTTACTTCCTCATTCACACGTCATACTCTTCTAAGCATGGAAGGAACCTTATTTACACCTACTTTTCCCCAAGCCTACCTATAACCTTCCCCACTTTGGTAAAGATTCATGAAGGGTTTTTGACTCTGTTTCCCGCTTCTGCTTTCCACTAAATAAAAGGCAGTAAGCCTGGCACCTCTACTTGATGACCTCCGTAATAGAGGGTTATAGTTAGTTGCGGATAGAGGGGCGCAGCCTTCCTGTTCTCTATTTCTCGAGGTCGAGTCGTCTTCTATGAATCTTCCATCTCCGGATCTCAAGATTAGGTGAAACTCTTCAGAAGCAAGAGTCTCTGTTGAGGAAAGAAGGGGGAAGGAGAAGGTAGGGCATGCATCTGGGTAGGTGAATTCCATGGATCAGATTTCCGGAGTTTCTAATTCAAGTATGAGATGACGGGTCCATCCACCCAAGATATTGATTGGACAGGTTGGGGCATCTATCTGCAGATGTCTCCTCCTTGCTTTAGTAGTTAAGGCGAGTGAAGCCAGTCCCTGCTGCAATTGATCCATCTTTTGAAAGCTATTCCTTCCCCCCCGAACTACCTTTGGTTCGGCAAGTGGAAAGGGCCAGTCCGATCAAAAGGAAGTTGATTGGGTTCGACTCTGCCCGGTCCAACTCTTCCCCCATTCAATTGGGACCATCCGACTGACCCACCTCCGCCATAGCTGCATTCAAATTCCTCCATTTAAGAAAGATGTTCTGTTCGGCTGGAGAAGACGTCTACCTCAACTACAAGGGTTCTGTCCTCCCCTCAATCAAATAAGACTTTTCCGTCCTGGACTTTCACAACTAGGATTGTTCTTGATTCCCCTCCCGAAATACATGAAATAGCTTCTGCTGGAGTCCATCCAGATGTCAGCATTTTAGCCAGCCGGAAGTGCATAGCTGTAGGCCCTTCACCATCTAGGATCTATTGAGAACTACGAAGAGGTGATTTAAACAATTAAGACATTAATGAATTCATTAATAAGAATGAAAGCATACCCCTCGGATTTCGAGGCCTTTCCATGACGTCCTTTGGCATCTTTGAAAGAATTCAAAGACGTCTTTGCCTGAACGGATTGCTTTGAGCCTCAATCGGAGAGGCCTCTAGTCCCCAGTTCTATTAAGCGACTCCCGCTCTTGTGAGGCGCCGGTCATCCGGAGTTGGAGAGAGGCGGATTTACCGTGGGGAGATCCGGCAGCTCGAATTTCTTTGACGCCGTCGGTTCAAAAAATGACTCTGGTTCTCCTTCTGTCAGGCGGATTTTTGATTCTCCCTTTGACTCGCTTCCGACAGTCTTGCCCGTCAAGTGCCGGAAGGAATGCCTGCTTTGGAAACGGCTGCCGTGGACTAGAAAGCCAGATTGGAAGCTCAGGCAAGTGAGTCGCTGGACATGGAATGGATTTGGATGGACTTGCTTTCTCGCCTTTCCGCAGCGGCGAAAATCTGATTTTATCCGGTCTTGCGCCCAACAAGTCTCCTTTTCGAGCCCGGCTTGGCTGAAGGCCTGCCCCCCGAGAGGCTCATCAAACAGCGCTTTAGGGAGCGGCCGCTTGTCTTCTAGCCCACTCTATCTTCATCGCTTTCGGGAGATTTGACCTGGTGTTTCCACCACCCAAGGCCCGCCCAGATTACAGCCGTCTTGTCCCACTGTTCGGAATGTAAGGCTTTCCCCCTTTGGCAAAAAAAAAATGAGGTTTCATCCGATTAATCAGTTCTTCAAAAGATCTATTAGACTCGGGAATGAATGATTTGATATCATTCCTCCTTTTCGATACGACCATAAAATGTCCAGATTCTAAAAAGTGGTGGAAAGCGAAACTGGTTTTTTTGTTGCCCGAGTCCCCAAGAATTCTTTGCGGCGACTTTCTAGGTCCAACACTCTGACCGAGACGAGCAAATCAATCTCGAAGTACGAGAGAGCAAAACTCGTTTCCGCCGGGCGTCCCCCCAGTTTTCGCCTCGACTGCCCCTCCTCTTAGATCCCGAATCCACTGCCGAAGGAATAGAAGCCGGATGGTGAATTCTTCCTTTATTCAGTCCAAACACACAGTCGGCCGTAGCAGGCTGTGGACTTCCCATCGAGACAGTACTTACTCCGTGTTCCTTCTGAGTTGGGAAATCCAAAATTCGAACAAGTTTCAAATCCAAAAGCAAAAAAGTAAAATTTGTCGAAATGGGTTGCCGTTTTTTGAGATTTTTGGGATCGTAAGATCACTAGCTTCAACCCTAACTCGCTAATATGACTCTATATACGTAATTTCACTCTAGTCATCCTTTCCATTCCAGTAGTCTGATGCGGTCTGGTCTGTCCATTAGTTCTTATCTATAGCCTCTTTTATTTAGTAGAAGGCCCGGTTCGAGCGGGATCTACAGAAGTTTGAATGAGATGGTGATGGAGCCAAGGGGCCCTTTGCGTGCAGCATCATACTACCCGGCCCATGACTTCTATGGCTGGCTCGGGGTTTACTTCCCATGGGTGTACGGCTTTGATGAGACTGATGATAGTGTCCGCCGCACCCTATATGGCATTTCAGTCGCAGGTTCATGGCGACTCTATCTTTTGAAGAGGTGACGGAGAGATTAATGAGGCTCAACCAACAGACCCAACGCATCTTCCTCTTCTCTCCGACCATGTCTGACGAAGATGATGAGCGGACACGGAATGACGCGCTTTCTCTGCGGGAGACCGAGTATGCAATGTCGATCCAGGCTTGCTTGCTGCCTCTCAGGGAAGGAACCCGTTTCATGGTTGAGCCGTCTTTCCCGTATCGGTTTGCCAGACAATTCGGTGCCGACCAAGGGGTTCCTCCTCGTCCGCCTCGCGTCACTAGGGAGGAGAGAGAAGTTGGAGTCGGGCCTGCGTTTTGGCCATCTTTGTGGGCTCGATTTACGCACCTCCGTACCAGATGCAGAATCTTCCTTCCCTGCAGATCGAGACTGGTACGGATTTCATACATGTATGCATGGTGGTACAGCGGGCATGGTTACAGGTTCCGAGCGCCAGCTCCACCTCATTCTGCATATTTGATTTTCCCACCACTGGACCCCAGGGTGGATTTCAAAGACGTAAACTGGTCTCTCTGGCCGGTATTCGCATTTTGCATGGAGAAGAGCTTCCCGAGTATCCTGAAGATTGTTTTTATATCAATGACCGCATGCCGAGTGTCATCGTCCGCAGCAACGCCTCTCTCCTCGATTGGGTAGGCGAGGGAGATATCATTAGAGCCTATGAGGTGGAGGGTGAAGCAGAGGGGGAGTTCAGGCTCGAGTATTAAGAACTTCCTGTAGTTCCTCGCACACCTACCTCATATGAGAGATGGCTCATGAGGCACCGTAAGCTTTAGCTTCTCTTTTCATGTTTACTCTTTGTCTTGTTGGTTAGCTACTAATGTTTGTTTTCCATGTTTGTTTTTGCAGCTCTCCCACCTCCCATGAAGCTTGCGGAGATGAGAGTGCGAGCGGGTCCCCAGGCGTCTCTTTCCGGACGAACCTGGTGCTGGAGATGATCCACCAGAAAACGACGAAGATATCCCTCCAGCCAAGCCGGGCTCGAAAAGGAAGGCGGCAGAGGCCGGGACGCCTGCTCGCGCAACCCGCAGTCAACAGAAGAAAGCTGCAACTCAAGCAGCTTCTCAGAGAGGGTCAGAGAAAGCTAAGTCCCCTCCCATTCGACAAACTCAAACGGCTGCGGTTCCATCAACAGCCCGACCAAAGAAAAAGGCTGCAGGTCCTGTGCGGAACGCTCATAGTAGCACAGAGCCAGTTCCTGTCAGGCGGTCAAAGAGACTGGCCCCTCAGGAACCTGCGCGCGCAGCAGGGCCTTCTAAGAAGCAGAAAAGTTCCATTGGAGAAACCCCCACAATCCAAGAGCTGTCTTCAGATGAAGAGAGTTCTCCTGTCTCAGCCAGAGATGTTCGGCCTGAGACACCAAGAAGGTCACCGCCCTCGTCATCCCCACAAATGCCATCTCCCATCCATCGTACGGAAGCAGAAGAAGAAGAGGAAGAGGAAAGAGCAGAGGCTCAAATACCAAAGGGACCATCAGGTCCTTCATTGCCTGATGAAGGCGGGGAAGATTCAGAAGATGAGATTCCCCTGTCGGAGCTCCTGTTGAAGAAAGCTGCCGAGAGAAGGTCTGGCTCTGCGGACAGAATCCAGGAGGCTCGTGGCATTCAAGAAGAAGCCAGAGAAACCTTCCCAGCAACACAAGAGAGGGTGGAACCGACAGTTCTGCCACCAGAAGAGCCAAGCGTCCAACCAGAGGAAGCTCCTCGGGTTCTTCAAGAAGAAAGGGAAGCTCCTGGATCAAGTACTCCAATGTCTCCCTTGGGTCAAGTGCCGGAAGGAATGCCTGCTTTGGAAACGGCTGCCGTGGACTATGTCTCAGAGGAGGACCCTGAGGAATATATAGATGAAGAACAGGTGGCCAGGGCTGAGGAGATGGCTGCGCCTCCTACATCAGGAAGAGCTCAAAGGTTTAAGCGATCAGCAAGTCGTGTGAGAAGGGCTCGGGGCGTGCCTGCGAGTCCTTCATCCACTGATGGTCCCGGTGCCAGTGTAGCACCAACTCCTCAGCCAATTCGTGACCCATCTAAAGGCAAAGCTCCTGCCTCCTCCTCAATGGACCCCATGGACGCCATGCTTCAGGCTGCTAGAGAAAGTTTATTTGCACAAGTGGCTCAGCGGGTGTGGGATGCTGAGACTCCCGCGGCAGTAACGCGATAGCCAGACAACTTCAGAGAAGCCATTGGTCGGCTGGAGTCTTGAGGTGTCAATCTCTCAGACCTGCGGACCTACTTGGGCGAACTAGCCACGATGGGGGAAGAGTGGGCTAGAAGACAAGCGGCCGCTGCCCCGCAGGTGCCCGTAAACACAATGGAAGAGCTCAGAGCAGATAGAGTGAGGATCAATTCAGAGATAGCCGAGCTCTCCGCTAATGGTATCGCTCTAGAGTTATCCAATAAGCTCAATGAAGACGAGCGCGCACCTTGCGCAGTTGGCGACGATGACTGAGACTGCAGAGCGGCTGAAGCGGGACTTGAAAAGGCTAGAGAAAGCCATGAAGGAGGCCCGAGCTGACATAACAAAATGCAGGGAGAACATGGAGAGGAACAATGCTCAAATTGGGCAGAATACGGCTTCCATGACTGACTTGAACCGGCAGCTCAAGGAGAATGAGGAGAGGATCGCTAGGCTCGAACGTGAAGCCGGACCAAATCCAGAAGCGGCAGCAGAAGAGTCAAAGCAGCAAGTCACTAACAAGACAAGAAGACTGCCATTCTGGAGATGCTGGAGCGGCTTCGACAAGGCCGCGGCTGAGAACATCCTCCCTTTCTTGTTTATAGCTGTCTATGTTTCTTTTTTTCATCATAGCCTTGTTTATGACGTTAGACATGTGTAGAACTTTTGTTATGATTTTCTGACTGCCGCAGCCTTAATTATATATTCATATGCTTTCATTCCACTCCATCTTTTGCATGCATCGTGAGTTGGAATTTCTTTACGATAGCCTACAACTAGTAGTTATTAGAGTAGGGAATCTGATTCTCTCTCTAAGCCGGAGATCGAAGATCGACCAACAGAAGAGCTACTGCTAAAGAAAACGCCTCAAGACTTAGCTCTATCGAGCGATAGAGCCACCTATATCAAGGGATTTGAGCTTCGCTCGCCCTACCTTCTTTATGGTTGGTTTTAAGGCGTTGTTCTGTTCCCTAAAGCTTGAGGGAACCGATCTTTAGGGACGGATATGCAATTTCAAGATCGGGCGATCGGTACCATCACGCTTGAGATTAAGGGACTGATCTGCAATTTCAAGATCGGTACCCATTCAGGGAATAAAAAGTACCCTAAAAGAGTGTAACTCTGTTTAGGGTCATTTTTCGCTTTCTGAGCTAACAGGAGAAAAAGTACTCTAACCCGATTGACACACTGAAAAACCAATATCAGCCAAGGAAGATTTGTACCTGCTGTGTGCCATGACTCCTCGAGGGCTAGGATGTCTTGAAATGATCCCTTTTGGGACTTCAAAATTGATATAAAAATCTAGTTTTTCAAATTAGTTTATTGCGCTTTAGCTCAAAAAAAGCTCACTGGATAAATTATCTCATTGGGAGGAAATGGGGCGCATTCGGCTCTACCTCTCGCGGCAACCCATCGTCGTGGTCAAACGTGGAACATCAATGAAGAACTTCTCAGAACGACCGCTAGGGGTCCTCTATTTTATCTAGAAATAGCATGTCGGAAGCGCACCCACCAGTCTTCTTATTCTTATTGAAAGCAGACCACTTATAGCTAAAGGAGTGGAAACCCAACGAGGACTTCAGTTAAGAGGTGGAATCGACAGTTCGTCTCGTTCAACATGGGAAGCCCCTCACGAGGATTGAATCATGAAGATTCGAATTGGGACGAGGGGTAGTGGTCTTGTTTCGACGAAAAGGGAGAGAAAATACGTCACATGAGCAAGTTGAGACCAGTTGTCAACGGCTGACAAAGAACCGTTGGTCCTACGGAAAATAGGAAAAATCTTCTGTTCAGAGCAGCTCTCTCTATGAAAATGAAAGCCGGAATCCGAAAGAACCGTAAATTAAAGAGAGGGAAGCGAGAAGACCTTGAACCACACAAGATCCCCCTCCTTCTAGGAGCGAATGGCCCAATCACTGATAGTTTTTGTTGCAGCCTCACTTTGATGCGACTGCCTCGGAACTGGAACAATATAAAGAAGAATGACCCGGTGCTTGAAACATCGATACGCTTTTTAGACTGCTGAGACATACTTCTGGTCCGCCTCCCGACTGAAGAAGGAGGTTCAACCGGACGAATCACGCAATAGGCCTTCTCCTTTCTTAGTGAACAGAGGCAGCTTAGAACACGGCCGAAGAGAAGGGCGAGAGTAGAAGTACGCCCCGAAACAGAGGAAATCGTTGCAGACCAAGTCCCGAGAGGAACCAATACGCTCAAAAACCACTGAATTTAGGCTTCAAGGGTGGACACAGGTTCCGCAAAGGAATCGAATGTAGTTCATTCAAGGCTCAAGACATAATTAGTGGGAAGCGCATCCATTTCTATACAGAAACGGGTTTGGTGCAAAGATTCTCTCATTATCATTATGTAGTACCAGGATCGTCATCTGTCTCAGTGCCACCGAACTCGCACTTTCTCAAAGAGATTTTCAACGAAAGACCAGATTGGGTTGGTGTTCAGCGACGAGTATCCCCCATATCTCTTAGCGGAGTGAAAGCAGCTTGGAACACACTATGGTTAAGTAAGGGGGGAAGATCGTCGAGGAGAAGGGGATCCTAATACTATCCCGGAAAGTCTTAGCGTCCGTTTTGGTACCGCCTGGGTTCTTGTTATTTCAATACCGTCATCGTAGCGAGAGGAATAATAGGAGAAAGACTGACTCTCGTTTTTAATGCGACCCATGGATCAGAAAATACCTAAGAAGAGCCGATTCCGTGGGCCTACTTTCCTTTCCGAGTAACTGACAGTCACAAGACTTGGAAACGACCAAAAGGGGAAATTCCTATTCGTCCATCAATAAGAGGAACGTTAGGCTCTCGGTCCACTAATCATATGGAATCTCATCCCGAGCCAGCAACTGAGAAAAGAGCAGATCTTGGTGCTACTGTCGCAAACCCAGAACATTTAAAGCTGGGTGGCGGTGATAAAGAGGGGTCATGCATTTACAGAATTCCTCCTTGGTCTCGCAGCTCTACCACCGATGGAATATGACCAAAAACCACTGGGAATTTCACTTCAAAGGTGGGTTCCCGGAAGGGATATTGAATGCCATACATTTTTTGTTATCTCTGCAACTCTGCTGCAACAGAATTTAGTTGAAAGCTAACCGTCCCAATCAACTCGATCCACGCTTTCTTTTGAGTCAACTCGACATTCCTCGGCCTGATCTTAAATCTTAGGGTGCTATCAGAGCCGCAGGGGATGAGAATTCATCTATTGATTCCACATGCACCTGAATCTATCTATTGATAGGATATTTTCAGTGAAAGCCGGGAGTGGGCAAGGTCATCCTCTCTTTTGAAAGAACCATTTTAGTCTTATTTCCTTCCTAAGTGGGGTCAATTCTAAAGGAAAATCATAGTCTTTGTTGCCTCGGTTGTCTACCTAAGTTGCTAGATTGGGCAGGCGGAATTGCTAAATACCAGATGAGTCCCATCGTGCTATCAGAGGCTACCAAATTACTAGAAATCCGGAAAATGGCACTAGAGCTCCACCTTTTTGTCTTTCTGATCGACCTGAAGCGTGGGCATCGTCCTTTGCCATAAGCGATTCTCGAAGATTATCGCATTCGATTCAAGGAGATGAAGACTGTGCCTTCGACCGCTGAGAAGTGGATTCAAACTACGGATACGCAGCCCTACTAATAGAAGGGGCGGAGACCAGCAACTTTTTTAACAGCACACAAGCTATATCTTCACGTCCATGAGAACCAACGACAAAAGTGAGAAACAATTCATCCCTGGATCCCTTCATGTTTGAAGCTCTGAAATGACCTTTAGCCTCTCCCCGGTTCTATGTACCAGCCCCCTCGAATCAGAGAAGGAACCGGGAGACGCAGGAATCATTGACACACTCATACGAATTTCAGGGAAAACCATCCCAACAAGATGCTCAGTCTCACCTGCTATTGCAGGATCAATCAGCCCCGGTTGATACCAATTCCCACTTGGCAATGGGCAATGCCCCTTCTCGACCAACCTAACTAAGCAAGATGACATACCAGGTCTCCTCTGAAGAGGTTCATTCTCCTCGAATCAACACATCGGCATGCATCTCCGAGAATCAACACATTGGAAGTCTTGCGGGGAAGTGACACAACATCAACATCTGTAATAGATGGGTATAGCGTTGAAGCTACCTATCGATGAAAGGCAGGAAAGAGCCATCGCAGTTACTTTAACTCGGGAACAACTCGTATTCCTATTCTTCTCTCCAGCATACCATTTATAGTCTATCTATTGGAAAACTCATTCTCTTGACAGCAACGCCCGGGCAGACCTGTTAAGCTGTTACCCGGACGACAGAACTATGTATGCTCTGTATTATCGGAAAGCCATTCCATCCTTCTAGCAGGAATAAGAGTGGATCCTACATCCATTCAAAAAGGCACTAAGACATCCAATCGAAGAAAGTGGAAGTAATGAAGGAGAGGAAGCAGCCGATCCTAGCATGGAATAATGGTAAGAAAGGAATCCTTATCCTGCCTTATAATATAATAAGGGAAGGATTTTCTCTTTTTCCGGCTCCATGGCGAACCAATCGATTGATATCCATCATAGCTACCCGAACTTTCTAAATGGATCGGATTATTATTCCTTTCTCCCTAGCCGAGAATAACCTTCTAGTGGTTGATCGCCCCATCCATCTCCTGCTGCTTTAGCTTTAGCCTTTTCAGTCCCTCCCCGTCAAGGATTTTTGTTTTGAGAAAGGCAGCAATGAGATTACAAAAGCTAGGATGAAAACAGAAGCTAGAGTGAATACGAGACGAGAGGATCGAGACCAACGTACGAGGGGGGAGAGCTTTCCACACCAAAGAAGAAATCTGGATTAAAAAAAAAAGATCAAACTGTCATTGTTTAAGACTCCTCCAACAGCCGAAAGAAGACTTTTTTTCCACTGGATTGAGCAATAGGGATTGATTAGATAAGAATACGCTTGCATGACTCCCAGGATCACAGGGACGAAGTTGCTCGCATGAAGATAGAGTCAGAAAGCCCGGAGAGGGGGGCAACTAGACTAGCTTTTCCTGATCTATCTTAAATAGAGTGAAGGCAAGGCTTTAGGGACTGCCTTTATCTAGAATCCTTTAAACGGGAAGAGGCTTGAGAAACGTAGGCCAAAGCTCGGTATCGATGCTGTCAGAAGGTAGACCATGATACCTTACTATTCTATGGAAACTGGCTTACTAAAAGCAGGACGTAGGCTAGACCAAGGAAGCAAACCTCCGAGTGTAAGACTTTATGCGAGAAAAGAAGAAAGGGGAGGGAGAAGGAAGAAAAACTCTAACTGGCCCTAGATCTGCTGTCTTAAAGGATACTGCAGGTTTTAGAGAGACTGCTGCTGGTGATATTCCGACAACAGGTTAAAGAGCAGCGCTTAGTACTGAACACTCTTCCGCACTGAAGGCATAAGGTATGACAAAGAGAAAGAAAGCTACTCCAACTGGAAATGCAATTCACACGGAATCGAAAAGAGAAGGCCTTTCAAAGAAAAGGGGAAGGTCTTACACAAGAGATTAGCCAAAAAAACACTGACCACTAAAGAGGACTTTAGCATTCCAACCCTTGGCACTCGAAATGCAATAGTATGGGATTGTGCTTACAATCCTTACTTTAAGAAGCTTTCTTTCACCCAATGGTGAAGAGCTTAGCAATGAAACTCCTACAACTGGCTCGGCTGTATCGCTGCTCATAGGCAAACCTGCTAGGGAAAGCGCAGGTACAGAAACTCCAACTTCAAAAGGCAGAAACACTTTTTTCTATTTCCTCAACTGGACCACCAAAAAAGGGAACTGAATCTCAAGCCGAAAGGAAGAGAGAAGCAACTTCAAGTCTAACTGTCTTTCGTCAGGCTCCTCCTTAGCACAAAGATTTTTCTTTAAAAGCTTGATAACTGCACCGGTTTTCAAGGAGAGGGCAGCGCTTAACCTTGGGTGAAGAAAAGGAGACTGAAACAAGCTTGGCAGGAATAGGGACTGCAACTTCCACTCAAACTAAAATCTCTCCAACTGCGATTGGATTCTGGGAGCTGGCCCTCTCTCTAGATGATGTCAGGGAACTGTATCTTTTCTGCTCCATGAGCTTAACTTTCCAATGCAACTCCAGGAGCGAAAGCAGCTGTACAAGAAACCTTACGACTTCAATTGGATATGTTTAGCTTAACATTGCTGTAAAGGGAATGCTTGAAAGGAAAAAAAATGTATTATCGTAAGTCTATAGCCGTCCCATCCCTATTAGACTAAACTTGAGGAACTACTACTACACTCGCAGGCAGGGCTTACCTTTTTTATGCAACTAGAAGTCTTTACCTTCACCTTATGACTGCTGCTATTGGAGAGGTTGGTG
>JAYJMB010000004.1:6252-23274 GCA_036873735.1 Pouteria campechiana
TAAGATTAATTGCGAGTCTTCATATCTGCTAACTTTTGAATTCATAATTGCAATGCAAACACATTTAGGAATTCTGCCTTGGTAATGATTCCCTTTGCCCTTTATTTGACCAGCTAAATAAGGCCTGGTTTTTTAAGGGCCCAATATCAAAAGAAGCTTATTATGAATTAGATTGAGGCCCTCTGTTGAATGTGTAGTCTAGCTGCATTTCCCTTTGAATAATCTGTTTGTGAGTAATGTCAAAATGTTTTGTTTTCCTTCTATGTTCAAGCCTTTTTTGGGGCCCACGTTGATCATTATGAAATTCAAGCCAACTATTGTATTTAACTATTTAACTAAGATACTTTAAATCATATTGATTGGAGCTGTATGTGTATGCCACACCTTTTTAAAAAAGTTATAAAAACTCGTGTAGATTTTGAAATTCACTTCAATTCGTTTACTTAAGCATTAAAATATTATAAAATTTCATGCAATTATTATTTTAGATTGGATGAATATTTTAGAAAGTTTGGATGCTTAAATAGAAGTATATGAATCCATTTAACAATGAAACAATTTTAATGGATTAATATGCACTCTTAAATGATTCACTTTTATGGCCTACATGAATATTCGATTAAGATGATTTTTGGATTCCTAACTAAAAGGATAATGACAAGATTAATAGTTGGCTTGGATTTCACATAATCATCAAAATAGGCCCCACATGAAGCTTGACCATAGTAAACTTCTATGGTCTCCATTAATATAAACATCTGTAAATAACATACATTAAATACATTTGAGATTTTAATGATTTAGGGACACTATCATGGTTAAATAAGTTAAGAAATGATCAAAATGGGCTTCAGGTGATAATTTGTAATAAAAGTGATAGTATTTTCGATATTATTAATAAATTACAGATAATATTGATAATATTTTCAAAATTATCGATAATATCTCTAATGTTATTGATAAATTTGGAATAGATGAAAACACCTGTTTCCTATAAGATTTTTTATTGGTCACCTCCCAAACAGATATTATCAGAGGTGTTAAAGTGAACAAAGTTTGGCCATGTTTTTTGTGATGCCATCCATTGAAGAAAAAAATTGTAAATCATAAGCTACTGTTTGCATCTGCAAGTCAGGAAAATCCATCAGAAAAGTTTGAATTTCCTGCCGACAGCGATTAGATGTACTGACTGTTGTAAGATGCAAGATGGTGCGTGAAAAGAATTTCCATGCCATTTTGTTTTAAATCTTCAGGTACTTGCAAAGACGAGATGGCACTTGAAAGGCTGTGTGCTGAAAGACAAGCAAAAATTGATGAGCTTAAATAGCAAACCAGTTATTACATAACACTACAACTTATTGAGGTCATAAATGGATTTGATTTATGTTTTATTTTGTGGCATGAGTTTGGGCAGCTTCCAAATATTTGGCCATGAAGCATGTTCTAATTTGGATTTCTCTATTTCCCACTGTCTGAGTAGTGTCTACTTGTCTGAACTTTTGTGCTTGGTGGTGAATTGAAAACTTGCAGTTATGTGGATTGTATGGCATACTTACTAAAGGCATGCTATGTACAGAAAGATGATCCTGTTCCTGCAGAGAAGGCAGCTGCTGCAAGTGTTCTGGCTGCAAAGTTGGGTGGGATTCAGGCTTGAAAGTGCTTTTGGGAGATGAATCTAACCTCACCGTTCCACCAGGAAAAAGCAATGATGCTGAATTGGTGCAATCCAGAGGGCTCCACAATTGGAAACAATCCCTTGCCAAATTTAGTACCACAGGAAGTGGTGAAGTTCAGCAACTTTTCGAGGAAGTGTACAGCAATGGTGGGCAAAACAATCTAAGATTCTGCACATGATCGGATGGGAGACGGCTTGCTGGGATTGCAGCCCTGCTTGTGGGCGAGGATCCAATGCAGTGCTATGCATTGATATGTGGCAACTGCCATATGCACCATGGTGAGCTTCCCAAGAGCATGCTTTATTTAGATGGAAACCTTCTATGTTTTTGGAAAATTCCAGTGTTCTTTGGCATGGCTTGTGCCAATATGCACCCTCTTTTGCAAGTATGTGTCACATTTCATTTGCTCACCGAGAAAGATGACGAGAATAAGCAGGGAAGTTAGAAACCAATCCCAGTGAGGATGCCGTACCAATTGCTTAAAATGTCAAACATTTCAAAGCCAAGTAGGCAATCGCATTGGCACAAGATATATCTAGTTGATCATCACGATGAAAGCATCTTAGTGTTTGATAGATGATTTTACATGATGCGATCTCTAAGTTAAATTCCTTTTGATTTTTGGACAAAGGGCTGGCCAGGAAAGAGTATTTTCCATACATAACACACTAGCGTCCGCACTGTCATGCACTGAATGGGTCAAGGCAAGCAGAGGATCGTGGTCAAATCTCTACGGCCTCCTCCGGCAGTGGTGATACGAGAAGCAATGCCAGGGGCCCTGAAATTACAAGTCATTCAGCGTCTGCTGTGGGAAGTACTACTGTAAAGGGCGGCGAGGGGGACTTGAAGAAGGAAGAGGAATCAACAAGCAGTTGGCTGAGGATTGTAGCGGGTTGCTAACGCTTGTTGGTGGCGGTGGTGGGTTGCTGTCACAGATGCTGCTGTAAAATATTTAGGTGCCTGCTGCCTTGAATAGAAAAAGACACCTGGAAAAGCAAGCATCACGTTTGGTGTGTGCGCATAAAACTAGACGTTGGAAGTTGGAACCCAATGCCTGTTTTTGCCATAGGGGACAGCTTTTTGTAACAGATGGCCACGTGACCGGTGGATGGTTAAAGCTACTTTTTAAACTTGTTGGGTGCGAATATTTTTCTTCCGCAGCTGCAGCGGCGGCTGCTGACGGATAAAAGGGGCGTTGAAGGTGGAAAGCCGAGGGCCCACGTTTTTGGTTTTTGATTCCCACCTCCATTTACTTGTGCGGACATTATTTTATGTTAATATGCTAATGTTCTCGCTGGCACACGTGATTCGCATGAGCTTCAGGATCAAGAGTAGTGGTGGGCGACATAGTCTTTCTTTTTTTCTTTTTTCACACGTGATTTGCATGACCTTCAGGGCAGGAGAGGATCATTCAGGTTGTGGGGCATATATTAAAGATGATCATCCATTCAGGTTGTGGGGCATATATTAAAGATGATCATCATCATCTTCCATCTCCCCGCCCGAAGGGGGTTGTTGGTTCCTTAAAAAGGACAAAAGAGCCTGCGTGTGGGGCTATCAGTTGCGATGTTGATAAGGAGCTGCCCTGCCATCCTTGTCTGTGGGGAACGTGGACGGATGCCTTGGAACTTATCCGCATGTTGTTCCTTCCTGGTATGGACCAGTGGTTGATATCTTTCTGGATATGTGTGGGAGTGGGACTTTGAGATGGGTGGTCTCCCTTCTCCTCCCTCGAGTGGGGTGGAGCGGATCGGATAAAGCTTAGCACTTCAAAACTTGTGCTGCAAAACAGCACCTGGTTTTTGTTTAACTTCAACAATTGTATTTTTGATCAAGTCCCAAGCACGTCGGGCGGAGTGAGTGACTGAAACAGCGAGCGTGAGTGGAAGGCTGGAGCAACTGGTTTTTATAATAATCCGTTTGTAGTTTATACTTCAAACGAACGAACGGATTTAGCTTTTTGGCGTGTTGTGCCTGCTTTTGTGGCCAAGCGGCTCATCTCCTAAAATGGGCCACCTGATTGAGACCTCGTCCTTGTTTACATCCACCCACTCCATCCATTCACAGTAAATTATATAATTTTTTTTGGTCATAATCTATATATTTTTTTATCATCCTTTCCATTATCCTTTCTATTTATTTTGTTTTAATTTACTTTATAATTTTCATTGCCTGCATCCTATAAACATTATTTATATTTGTATTTTTCACAACCCAAATGCAAGCAAGGTTAGTAGAACTCAATGCATGTACATTTGCTGTTTTGGATGGTATTAGGTATTTTTAAAGTGGGAGAAAAGCAGCAAAATTTCAAAAAATGAAATGAAAAAAGGAAATAGTTTGACAAAATATAATAATTAAAAATCAAATAATAATGAATAACGAGGAAGATCATTGAAATAGGTAAATGTCATACTGATTAAAAGAGGATATAAAAAAAAGAAGAAAAATGGATTTCCTTCCCTTTTTCTTGTTAACGGTCTTAACTGCCCATTGGTCCCTTCATTGCCATCACCTATGTGAGCATGGTCATTGCCGATGATTCTGCCACCACCGGCTTAACATGGGAATGATCTGATATTCAACTAGCCTAGCTACCATGCAAGCGCGCCGACAAGCGATGACGTCGTGCATGGGCGAAGCATGACTAGGCCGCATGTCAAGATTCGCCTCACAAATTTTACCGGCATGACAAAATAATTGCACAACTGACGTTGTGTGGGTGGCAAATTCAAGCCTCGAAGAGTACGAAATTTTTAATAAAAAATGGACCGACGCCTGCAACGCTTGCCACATGGTGTCTGGACTTTGGATCGTCGAAAGGATGAGTGAATTTTGAAAAGATAAAAAAAAAAAAAAGCAGAATATGCCAGACGGAACACGAGAAAAACGATTGGAGAGAGAGAGAGAGAGGAGTGAAATAGAAAAATAAAAAAAAACCTGTTCCTTTAGGTTGGAAATGGGATGGTTATATGAAAAACTTGATTTCCAAGCTTTCATTTGCCATATATTTTCTTTAACAATTGTATTTTTAATTATTATTATTATTATCTATATTTTAATTTTTATTATTAATTTCATATCTGTTCCATTCCATTCCATCCTGTCTAGCCAACAGGCCCAAAAGCTGAAGGGCAAAACGGGGAAAGGCAAAGCGAGAGAGGAAGTTGCCTACCCCACTCCTCGTTCCTACATCTCTACGTCTACATAAATAAGAATGAAGAATCAAAATCGAATTATCCAGACGCCTTACCAAAAATTCCCTTTTACCCCACAAACTGCAAAACCCACCTCAACTTGCCCACATCTCTCTTTCCCTCTTCTTCCTTCCATCCCCACACAGCCCATTCTCGTCTTTACTTCTCTTCCTCTCCTCCTGCTATCGCAAAATCCATTCCATTCCATTACTCCTTTTCTCTCGCGCTCCCCCTCCCCCCCTTTTTTTTCTCCCGTGTTGGAGATTGCCATCCAAAGTAATTCCAGCCATTGTGTATCAGCTCGAACAGGAGGTAATATAGAGCAACTAATCAAATGAAGATGTCGAATTCGGGTCTGCCGGAAGATGTGATGAACTTAAGAGGAGGATCTGTGCTTGGGAAGAAAACCATTCTCAAGAGCGACCATTTTCCCGGTTGCCAGAACAAACGCCTGACTCCCCAGATCGATGGGGCACCCAATTACAGGCAGGTCTGTGCCTCCCGCCTTCTCCTCCATTTCTTTTTTTCTTTTATTTTTCGTTGATCCTCCTCCCAATAAATGAGCTCAATTTTAAGAAGATTCTCTAAATGACGCATTCTTCAACGAATTTGAGGCCATTGTTTCGATCATTTTGTTTTCTCTTTTTCCTTTCTTCTCTTATTGCGTTTCATCACATTTTGCGCTAGAATTCTTTATGTGCACGGTTTGCCAACAAAGCAATGCCTATCCTCTCTTTTTTCTTTCTGGCCAAGAAGCTTTTAAACTCGAGTATTTCATTGATTGAAAATGATGCTTATAATAAAATTTTGGAACTTCTACTTCCAATGAATAGCATTACGTGAAGAATGCAGTGGGATAGATCGTTCACGACTTTTGCACTTCTGCTTCTGATAAAGCCTCTGACACGTGAAAACAAGTTGATATGATAATCACATGTCTTTGCGTTTACTTGATTATAGCACATCGCATTTGGTCCTTTTGTTGAAGCTAGAGTTCTTGTAAGTTTCAACAGGCTGGTTCTTTACATGTCCATGGTGTTGCAATACCTACCATCGATGGGATCCGGAATGTCCTTAATCATATTGGGGCACAAAAGAACGGAAAGCAAAAACGAGTTCTTTGGCACAGTCTTCGAGAAGAACCAGTAAGTTTTATCTATTAATGTGACCAAAACACAACAAAATTTAGATATTTTACTTATTTTCCTGACCATTTTTTGCAAACTTTTGGAATCTGAGCGTTCCCATTGACATGGCTGTTTCTAATTATGAAACAGGTGGTGTACATCAATGGCCGTCCTTTTGTGTTGCGTGATGTGGAAAGGCCCTTCTCGAATTTGGAGTACACGGTTAGATGATATTAGTAATCGCCAAGGCATTTTCCCCAGATCGGGACTCATTTCTGACTAATTAATCCTCTTGGACTTTTGCTTTTTGCATCAACTATGATCTTTCAGTGGATAAATTTTTCTCCAAGCCATGTATACCTGTCATTGTTAAGCTCTCTTGTGGGAGATCCACATCACATTGCTATATAATTAATGATGTTGGTTTTTTTTTTTTTTTTTTTGCATATTATCATACTACTTTGTCGATTTGTGCTTTCACATCCAATGAAATTACTGTAATGACTGTTGATCAAGAGTTGCAGAATTATCCCAGTCGTTCTATCATACGTTTTGCTTCTGTTTGTAGTGTGGAAGACTATTCTTCATTTTTAAGTAGCATTCATTATGCATATAAGGCTACTCTGCATGATTTATCATCCACATCAGTTGCCTTGTGCATGCTTCCCTTTCTTACCGGTCATAGGCTTCTCAACAAAGTTTTGCTATTCATTGGAACTGTGACCGGTTTCAATGTGCATGTAGTGTGCTTGGTGCTCTTGTTTTCTGCCAACTACTTGAGCATGTTGTTGTAAGTGACAGTTTCATGAATTCATAACTTTATCAACTAGATATCAAGAGAGAAGGCATTGCCAAGACTATTTGAACTGGAACATCCGCATGCAAGAGAGATCATGGAGATATAATTGAACACTAGCAAAGCTAAGATGTCTTTTAGTGAAAAACACATTGCAATGATCTCAATCCTTAACAGTTTTCACTGATCATGAGCAAATGTGAGGTCTAATTAGGTCCTTTTTTATTGTCTCTTTATCTTTACATGAAAGGATTTATCTGATAATACATTAGATGGATCTGCTTTCCATAATCATTGATCTTGAGTCTTGACTGACTCTATTTAGGCTTATCCCATTCACAAGACTTTTGAAATCTGACAGCTTTCCATCATGGAGCCTCTTTCTAAAAGTTGGATGGCCAGCTTCTTTCATCAACAATGATAGCTGGGATGAAAACATGATCATCTTCAGTGATGTGGGATAAATTGGGAAACTAAATCGCAAGGAGCTATTCACACAGCATCAGATCATCTGGGCAACCATAGTCTAAAACTCAAAAGCTTTTCCAGGCTTAAAACTATTATCTTGCTTGAAAAGCTTTGACACTTGAAGGATAGGATTGCTATTCAAGCCCTTAATGCTCTACAGTACTTGATTCTTTTGGAAATCATCCCTCATAATTTGATTTGCACTTGTCAGCATTGCCCACTGCCAAAGACTAGTTTTCTCCTCACTAAACCTCCACACTCTTTCACTAGAAGTGCAATATTGATACTCTTGACTCTTGAATACCTAGACATCATGTCTTTTTTGGTTTGCAAACTTCCTTCCTCTTGACCAAGCAAAAGTGATGGCTGCTTTCTTCTCCCTGCCATAGGGAGTCCCTTGGGAATTCTCTATTGTCATTATTACACTTGATGGACGAAACTTAGTCAGCATCCTAGACAGTCGGTATTAGAAAATGAATAGTTTACTAGTGGAATCTGAGATTCAGTTTTAATTTCTTGTTAAGGAATGCATTATTTGAATAAATTTTATTTCAGTAAGGTCCACGATTATGAGGACATGCTCTATCAGTTCTTTTCTTTTCTTTTTCATTTTTCCGTATCATTATGATCCCTTTTTCCTTTCCCACTGAATCCTTTTAGATATTGATTATGATTTAAACTAGGGAATCAATCGAGCAAGGGTTGAACAGATGGAAGCTCGTCTAAAAGAAGATATTCTTCAGGAAGCTGCACGGTATGATTATCATATACATCTATGTTTCTCTTTAAAATGGCTGTTGACAGACTGGAGGCATGCTTGTTATTTATTTTCCTTGCTTTCTATGATAGTTTTTCTTTGAAAATCTGACTTAGCAGATATGGAAATAAGATCCTTGTAACTGATGAACTTCCAGATGGTCAGATGGTGGACCAATGGGAACTGGTGACACAGGATTCTATTAAGACACCTCTGGAGGTAAATCTCATGAGACCTCTTCTCGTTTGTTGTCTAGAAAGTGGTACTTCTTTCTATTACCTATCTTATTTTTGTCACTTATATGTTGAATGTCTGGTTAGGTATACGAGGAACTGCATGCAGAAGGATACCTTGTTGACTATGAGCGTGTGCCTATTACTGATGAAAAGTCCCCGAAGGAGAGAGATTTTGACCTTCTGGTTTGTAACTTGGTTTTAGCCTTCATTGAAATGTTGGTGTTGTAATCCATTATGATGAAATTATTTCACATCATCATTTATTTTTGATGCCTCTTGGAGAAGGAAAAGCCTCACTTGGTAGGTATTGCCTATCCAGGCCTGCTTAGTGTAGCTCTTTTCTTGTTTCCATGTATTATCTTGGTCAGGCATGTGTTGCTTTTAATCTATCTTGGGCTATGACGCACATGCCCATCCTCTGTGAGAGTACCAGCTGAGCCATCTGTCCTTAAGTTTTTATCAGTTAAAATTTTTGTCTTAACTAATTAAGTATTATAATAGTGATTTTTCATTGACATCTTTTTAATCATCAAGTGCACAAAATCAATTTATGCCGTTGGTTTGAAAAATGGAATCATTTATAACCAATTGGTTCACACTAAGTGAGAAAGTTCAAAAAGAACATTCCTTTTTGGTCATGTAAGGGAGCCTACCATTTTTTTGGTGGATTTTCAGATTTTCATATGAGAGTGTTTGGATTGGATGTTTACAAAATCATCCTTCCAAATCCTCCTCAATTTGGATATTTATCCACTCCAAGTCTGTTTTTTCACTACTTCACTAACATCAATGTGCTCAAGTTGACTTTGTTACCTTCCATCTCCAAGGTTACCAAAATTTACCCCCATTAAACATAAAATAATTTTTTTGGACTATCAGTGTAAATGCTTGTAAAAACTGTCCCCACCGGTTAGAGAATTAGATCCAATACCTAAGTTTGCAAAGACCTATGCATGGTAGGAATGTTTTTGCCAGGGGGTTGATCCATAACCCTCTCCATGGTTATAAGAGAGACGGTGGTTTAAAGTTCTTCACTACCCAATATGTTCCTCAGGCCCTGTTTTCATGGAACGCATCATAAGAGAATTTTCATGCTGGATACAAGCAAAAACATTGCAATCAGGGATTTGGCCAATTCCATTAGGGCTTGTTTGCATGGAATGCATCATAAATTACAGTAGAAATCCTCCATTGCTTGATACTAGTTGGCAAGTCGGATTCTAATGGATTTCCATATTTTTTTTACAGCGTTTTTATTGAAAATGGTCATTGCATACAATGGAATTATCAGTCCTAGGATATGTTGCTGTTTTTGCAAGTTGAACATGATAAAACATCATTTGATGTATGTTTACTTTGTTTTATGATGTTTTCCAAGATTTTCTTGGACATTAATTTGTCTTCATCCGTTCTCTTCTTTCTTTGATGAGATAGACTTTCAAATCACAAGAAGTTCAACCCACAAACTCACACAAGTCTTGGATACATGCTGTTCTAAATTGTGCAGTCTGTGAAAGCTAATCAAATAATTGGTATTGGTCATCCTACTAGACTTCCTGACACTCAGCTGATATGTGTTTCTTACTTTTCAGGTTCGTAGAATCTCTCAAGTTGATATAAATACAGAAATAGTTTTTAACTGTCAAATGGGGCGTGGACGAACTACAACGGGCATGGTGATTGCTACTTTGGTTTACCTTAATCGTATTGGAGCATCAGGTAGTCTTTGTGGCTCTCCTTTTAAAGTTCTCCAGCGTTCTTGGTAATCATGAAGTACCTATCTTTATGTTTCTCGGCTTAAAATATGATGTTGGTTTCAGAATTATGTGGAAGGTTTTTACCACTTGATAAGGCCTTCAAGTTTACCACGAAATCCGGATGATGATAGATTCATATGTGGTTCATGTTTTTTATCCTTAGATAAACATGTTACTAATTTGTGAATGAAGGTTATTAGATTTAGACTCATATTTCTAGTCTTAAGGTCTCTATGTAATCTATATACACTCTAGTTTCAGCATAGGACACCCTCGGAGGTCTTTTGGCTCTCAGTGCAGCTTTTATTAATTCTTTCTGTGCATATCATCATCTCGGTGAAGGCAATTATTGGGTTGAGGAACTTTTTTTTTCCCTTTTTTTTTAAATATTTCTTACAGAGAAATGCTTTCCTATCAGCTGAACTGTCAAGTAGGATGTGTATTGTCCTGGTAATGGCCAAAGAAGCATGGTAGAATGCATCCTAATTGGATTTTGAAATAGTTGTTGGTGGGTTCTCTTTTGCAAGTAATTGATGGCCAAGGTGCTAGAGCCTGAAAAGATTACTTAAAGGTGGCTCTATTTAAACTCAATTTTCAATTGAAGCTTTTCGGAAACTAAGACCCAACTAGTGTTGGAGGATCTATTTGATATGATTGTGGCACCGTCATGATGGAATTGTCAGGTCCACTGGATGTTCAATGTTCACTTCCATTCAGGTTGCTGCTGCAAGCATATTTGGCTTCTGTTTATTTCTTTTACATCTTATTCCTCCATTGAGAAATGCTTTCCCATCAGTGGAACTGTCAAGTAGGATGTTTACTGGCCTGGTAATTGCAAAAGAAGCACGGTATAATGTGTTCTAATTGGATTTAGAAATAGTGGTTAATGGGTTTTCTTGTGCTAGTAATTGAAGGCCATCCAATCGATCTGTTTTTGATGGGAAGAAAGCTAGCCAAGTCACTAGAGCCTGAAAAGTTGCTTAAGGGCAGAGGCTTCTTTTTTTGAGCTCAATTTCAATTGAATCTTTTTGGAAAATAAGATCCTGCTGGTATTATAGGATCTATTTAATACGATTGTGGTGCTATTGCAATGGAATTATTAGGTCCACTGGATGTGCAATATTCATCTCCATGCAGGTTGCTGCTGCAAGCATATTTGGCTTCTGTTTATTTCTTTTTTTTCTTATTCCTCCACTGAGTATTTTCTTTTTGTGTGTATCTATCTGTGTGCGTGTGTCCATAAGTGCATGTTTTCCCACATGCGCTTGTGTCTCTGTGTGCATGGGTGGAGGCGTCGCATGTCTCTGTGTGTGAGAAAATTGATGGATGTTCCAGTTTTCAGCCTCAATTTTTCTACAATTTTCTTTCTCTCTCTCTCTCATTATTTCTTTTATTTTCATACCTCTAACCAAGAATGGATAAAAATGTTTGAGAAAGGAGATCAGTCCTTTCCTGCAACAAACATAGTATTTCCTCCTAGAAAGCAATGGGTTGTAGAGCTTCTCTCTCTTTTTATTTCTTTTATTTTGATACCTCTATCCAAGAATGCATAAAAATGTTTGAGGTAGGAGACCAGTCCTTTCCTGCAAGAAACATAGTATTTCCTCCTAGAAAGTGATGGGTTGTAGCTCTTCCATTGAGGTCCTATGAAATATGAACTCACCTTGTTTTCTTGTCACAAATCATATTTTTCTGGATACTAGAATAAAATTAACAGCAATGTGGTTTGGCATATGTGCCATTTATGTAGAAAACAATGTATCCTCTTAAATGAGGATAACTAGTATGTCATAGGCTTCCATTATATCACGGGAATATTCTTTGCTACATAAGTGAACCCTGTGCTAGATGATTTTTCGCTTCCATGGTTGTAGCTTGTGATCCTTAACAGCATAAAATCATGGTATATTTATTCTGCACTTCAAGATCACTGCTTCCAAACTGAAGGAATGAATTTTACCACTAGTTTTGAAGGTCATGCTCTCTGTTGTTCAGTAAAAGTTTCTGATGTTATTTGCAATGCTCAATAGGCATTCCAAGGACCAATTCAATAGGAAAGGTTTTCGATGCTGGATCTGATGTCACCGATAGTATCCCGAATACGGAGGAGGCTATCCGCAGAGGTGAATATGCAGTTATAAGAAGCCTGATTCGGGTCTTAGAGGTATCTCAATTAATTTCCTTTATTTTGTGAACTTCTCCTTTATTGAAATGTTAGCATTGTACTCAGATGTTTTATTCACCAGTTTCATGCCTGCAGGGTGGAGTTGAGGGTAAAAGGCAAGTGGATAAAGTCATCGATAAGTGTGCTTCAATGCAGGTATTTTTGATATTCACTGAAATTTTCTCTCTTGCTGTCCTCTATATAATCCATTGATGTTGACTTTTAGCTCTGAGGAGATCTTTTGTTTCACTGGACTTTGAAATTCTGCCCTGCGAAATTATTTTGTTTTTGATTTTAACAGAACCTACGAGAAGCTATTGCTACATATCGCAACAGTATTTTGCGTCAACCAGATGAGATGAAGAGAGAGGCATCACTTTCCTTTTTTGTTGAATACTTGGAACGCTACTATTTCCTCATTTGTTTTGCTGTATATATTCATACAGAGAGTTCCGCGCTCCGCCCCAATTCATCTGGTCAAAGCTGTTTTGCTGACTGGATGAAAGCAAGACCCGAACTTTATAGTATACTTAGAAGGTATGCCTTCTCATGTTTAATAAAGTTCCTTAATTCTCTGATGTTAATCCTTCTATAATCAGCCTCATCTTTTCTGTAAAATTGGTAGTATTTCCTGCTTTCTGTGCTTTTTATGTAGCCTCTGAATTCTCTTGAAATATTTCAAAAATAAATAAATATATGGCTAAATAAATAAAGCCATAATTTCCTCAAAGACAATCACATTATTGCTTTAGCGACATTAGGTGTGCAGACAGTGATGACTGAAAAAAAAATATTTTACTGTTCATTTTTCATAACTTAGCAAACTCCTAGGTTCATTAAATGATGCTACTACTTTATTCTAGGCTTAGGTACCAACAATGTGTTTATTTCTCAACTTTTCTTACTTCTTAGGGGACATTATAATTCATTCACACTTGTCTTCCCTGATATGTTTGGATTCCCATCTTAGTTTTACAGCCATTATCCATGTATTTGCTTTATTTTTCTGAGATTCATGAGGGTGACGCCATTTTTCCTTGGATTCTATACTTAGTTGTTCAGTATGCTGATTTCATTGTCTTCTTTGTAATTACTTATCTTGCATAGTGATATGTCATCGTCATCATCACATGCCATTTCTCACTTAAAGTGGGGTTAGTGGTGTGAATCCTATTATGCTGTTCGTGTTAATCTTGCATTATGCCCTCAGTAGTTTCGTGTATTTCATATTTTTCTTGATGATCTCTAACCTTGTTCTTTTTGACCTTCATCTTTTTCTCTTATAGCCTATTACTTGGTCACTCCTATGAAGTCCTGGGTCTCTACTGCATGTGACAAAAACCTCTCAAATCTACTTTCCTTTATCTTATTACCCATTGATTCTACTTGTAAATTATTTTGAATTATTTCATTTCAAGGTTTATCCTTTCTAGTTTTACCCAATGTCCACCTTGACATCCTTATTTTGGCTATACCCATCTGGTAGATTTTTATTTTTTTTTTTGGTATTTCCTGCTCAGTGTTGACTCCATAAAAGTATAAATAGTCTTGTAACTATCCTATACAAAATTCTTTTTAATTATTGGTACTTGGCGATTGCATGAATTTCTTAAGCACAATGCCATTTCTTATCACCCAGCTTAAATTCTAAGTACAACATTCTTATAAATCTCTCCACTTTCCTGAACTATCAATGCTAGAAACTGAAAATGGCCACTTTGGGGTACCACTTGATCCACAGTGTTACCTAACTCCTTATATTACTTTTGTTACCGAAGTTGTACTTTATATACTTGGTTTCAGTTTGACTTGCTCAAAAACCTTTTTAGAATTATATAGTTATTTTTTCAAATAATTGTTAATTTGTATGTTCATTATATAATTTTTATAATTTTAGCAATAGAGGCCAAAATGAACCCGGACTACCCACTTTCATGCATTTACACTTCATTCGTTACTTGTCTTTCTTTTGATAATTGAAATTCTCATTTACTTTTGACTGGTCAATTTTTTAGCAAAATAATTGATTTTGACTTGCCCTTCAACCTTTTTATTATTTGTATGACACTTGGATCTTCCAAATTTGTGTGGAGAAAATGCTATGTTATATCATGGAAATGGTCTCTTAAGCTACTTTTTTCCAGATTCCATATTAGTATTACCAATGTTTTAGATTTGAGTAGTTTTTCCATATGCTGCTGATGAGCATTTCCAATCCCATCATGGAGTTTACCCTTAATCACAATCTTCTTTCCTTTGTTGAATACATGCTTGAATGGTCTGTAGCTACCATGTTGATGGATGTCCATTTTCTCTCTAGTTTTTGAACATGTACGGTCACCAAGTTTGAGCTGTACATACTTTTATAGCATCCTTTTTGTTCATCTGGGTGGGGTTTGATGTTTATCTTGATGAACCATAAACACTTCAATAAAGGGAGGCTGGAATGGTATATGCTGATGTTGGCGCCCCATGTTTTTCGTTTTCTTATGCTTTGCACTTAAGGTATACCACACTGTTAGCATATCTGTTTGTTAAATCTTCTGTTCTGATATTTGTGAGATATTAATTTTTTTTTTCTTGACTTTCAAGATCACAATATTTTGGATCTTTATGTTCATGTCTTCCTGACTATGTTGTGGACTTGTACCGTTCTGGATACTGCAGGCTGCTGAGAAGGGATCCCATGGGTGCACTTGGTTATGCAAGTTCGAAACCTTCGTTGATGAAAATTGCTGAATCTGAGGATGGCCGCCCTTGTGAGATGGGTGTAGTTGCTGCCATGAGGAATGGAGAAGTTCTTGGAAGTCAAACTGTTCTGAAAAGTGACCACTGCCCCGGTTGCCGAAATCCGTCTTTGCCTGAGAGAGTGGAAGGGGCACCTAATTTCAGAGAGGTACCTGGGTTTCCAGTTTATGGTGTTGCTAACCCAACCATTGATGGTATTAGAGCTGTTATTCGAAGGATAGGCAGTGCTAAAGGGGGACGTCCAGTCTTGTGGCACAATATGAGAGAAGAGCCCGTCATCTATATCAATGGTAAACCATTTGTGCTTCGTGAGGTGGAAAGGCCATACAAAAATATGCTGGAATACACAGTAAGTATAATTGTCTAATTATATTTGTTTCATCATGGTTTATTTCTTCAAATTCACAATTTTTTTTAAACTTGCAATTTATTTTTCTCTGAACTCATAATTCATATGCATTTCTTTGGTGTTACTGTCTGTCGGGCTTGGGGCAAAACAATGAAGACTGCATATTCAATCATTATTTCACAGAATCATTCTCTATTTCCCATAGGGGCCTTCTTTTTTACTGACTTTCAAGGACCCCTTTGTCTGCTAGTTCCAGCCATTGATCATGGAAGGAAATCATCTGCTTGAAACTATTGAAACTATGTTGGCATTTCAGGGTATAGATTGTGAGAGGGTCGAAAGAATGGAGGCTCGCTTAAAAGAGGACATTCTACGGGAGGCTGAGCGCTATGGAGGTGCCATAATGGTTATTCATGAAACGGATGATGGTCAAATATTTGATGCTTGGGAACATATTAATTGCAATTCAATTCAGACCCCTCTGGAGGTCTTTAGATGTTTAGAGGCTGAAGGTTTCCCAATAAAATATGCACGTGTGCCAATTACTGATGGAAAAGCTCCCAAAAGTTCTGACTTTGATACATTGGCTAGTAATATTGCCTCTGCCTCCAAGGATACAGTGTTTGTTTTCAATTGCCAGGTAAAATGTCCATAAATTGAGTCTAAGCTGGCATCAATCAATTTAAACATTTATGAACCCACACTTTTCTTTGTTTTGCAACTAAAATTGGATGTTGTGGCTTATTTTTTTTTCCAATTTTCGACAGATGGGCCGGGGGAGAACAACTACAGGAACTGTGATTGCTTGTCTTGTAAAACTTCGGCTTGATTATGGAAGACCTATTAAAATGCACCTTTTACCAGTGCCCTGTGAGGAGGTGGACAGTGATTCTTCAAGTAGTGAAGAAACTGGGATTGAGAATGCTGTAACTAAACCAATTCTAACAAAAACTAGAACTATAAAGGAGCAGAATCTTGCTTTTGGAATTAAAGACATCCTCCTATTAAGGAGAATAACACGATTGTTTGATAATGGGGCTGAATGTCGGGAGGTCTTGGATGCTGTTATCGATAGATGTTCAGCTATGCAGAATATACGCCAAGCAGTTCTGCAATACAGAAAGGTATTCAATCAACAACATATAGAGCCCAGGGTAAGGAGGCTTGCACTGAATCGTGGTGCTGAGTATTTGGAGCGTTACTTTCGCTTGATTGCTTTTGCAGCATATCTTGGAAGTGAAGCATTTGATGGTTTCTGCGGCGAGGGAGAGTCCAAGATAACGTTTAAAACCTGGTTGAGTCAGAGGCCAGAGGTGCAAGCAATGAAATGGAGTATAAGGTTACGGCCAGGGCGATTCTTCACTGTTCCTGTAATAGTTCTTTCTCAACTACTATCAAGAACATAGAATTGTATATTGCTTCTTTTCCTCTGGATATTGATTGCAGCTATTTTGTTTAGATAATGATGTCTGATTTGATTATTGTACAGGAAGAACTGAGAGCACCAAATGAATCTGCACATGGAGATGCAGTAATGGATGCTTTAGTCAAAGCTCGTAGCGGTTCTGTGCTGGGAAAAGGCTGCATCCTTAAAATGTATTTCTTTCCTGGTCAGAGAACTTCAAGCCATATACAAATACATGGGGCACCACATGTCTATAAGGTATAATCAGCACCATCGGCAGAAATGCTAAGGACTATCATTGTTACTTGGAGAAGGTTATTTCAATGAAGAGAAAATGAGTTC
>JAYJMB010000004.1:49789-62669 GCA_036873735.1 Pouteria campechiana
GAAGGCGGCGGGGTTGTTTGTGTTGGAGCTAGAGCTGAAAGTTAGGAAAGCGAGTTTAGTGAGAGAGGGAAAGGCGAAAGTGTTGTTAATGAAGGGAGTTGGATAGCGCAGGCTCGAGGACAACGGTGACGATGAGAGAGAAAACGATGAGAGAGAAAGAAGAAGGGGTGGAGATGATATGTTAGAGCGGGCGAGTGAGAAAAGAAAGCGCACGGCCATGGCTGCAGACAAAAAATGCTCCGCACCGCGTCTGGCGATTGATGGTAGAGGCGAGCGGCAGCGTTCCTTTGTTTTTCAGAATAAAATAGTTTCGGATTAGCAAACCCTTTCTATATTACTCGCGGTCGCGGCCAATGTATGGTAAACTTTGGGTTTCGGTGCAAAGAATACCGAAAAAGGTTTTAAAATGTAAATCTTTTTTTTAATATGCTATATAATTATACTTAAATATTTATAATAATTTATAAATAGTAATATAAAAGTGATACGAAAAAAAGAGCTGAATTTATATAGATATTTTCAAAGAAAAATAGACAATGAGATGGAAAAGTAAGATTATTGAAGATAAAGATAGTTAATTATGATGTCGAAATAAATAAAGATAGAATGGCCGCAGCCGTCCAGAGCGGAGATTTGAAGCTTACGGCTTGTCGACAGAAAAAAGAGGAAACCAAAGCAGGAAGGAATATGGAAGAAGACCCCAACTCGGTAGGTGCAAAACCTGAATAACAAAAACTCTTTCGCTTCCACTGTATTTCACTCAATTGGGGTTTTTGTTTTTTGTCTTCTCTCCTCTACCAACGGAAAGAAATCAGAGCAGCCCAAGTTCCCTTTCTTCTCTCTATCCAATCAGAATCGCTCATTCTTGGATTTCGAAAAGACTCCTCCTCCGCCTCCCCCTTCCGTCGAAGTTCTCTTTACTGAGGTAAAAATAAAAATACCCTGACCTTCTTCTCTGCTTACATCTTCTATTCGCAGGATTCACACACAAAAAAGAGTTCACTTTTTGCATTCTTCTTCCTTGCCCTCTCTCTCTCTATGTAAAGATTTGTCACTTAAACAATGAAAGTCATTAATCTGCCAATAGGCACGACATCAGATTTTGTTGTTTCACTTGACAACGGCAATGGTAAAATCTAGTGTCATCATGTTTGGTCTACAACTCTTTTCCATTTTACCTTGGTTTTTTAACCGATAATGGCTAATGAATAGGCTTCGTTCTCACCAAAATCTACCGCGGAGTCTATCAATTTGGAGGGAGGATTGACTCTGCTCAAGGTACTCTCCTGGCAGAATGCACCTTACCAAGGAAAAAAAAAATGATAGTCCGGTAAAGAAGGTAAACAAGATTGAATTGTTGTTGTGCCTTGAAGCTGATGTTGTGTTCGTATAGGGCCGAGTGAGCACTTCTGATGTTTTTGGCGTATCCAACTCTGATTTGGTCCCTGGAAAATATGAAGGTGTGCGACCAAATTCCGTTTATTCCGGCATTTAAATAATTAAAGCTGTTCACTCCTTTATTTCTTTCTTTCTTTTCATCGATGTAGAATGAATGTATTTCTGTGCATGGGTGCCAGTGCCTCATAAAACAGATTTATGCTTGTCTAATTAGGGGGTTTGAAGTTATGGGAAGGTTCACTTGATCTGGTTAAGACTCTTATCTCAGAGGTTCAAGATGGGCACTTGTCTCTCACTGGAAAGCGAGTATTGGAGGTGAGCAGCGGATGGTTAGTTGTTTGCCTACTCTGTCAGCATAGAGTCCTATCAAATTGCTTCATCTAATGCACCATTGCAATGGAGCAAGTTTTGAACATTCTCATAAGTCATTCTGTTGCCGAAACCAGGATGCGTAAACAATTTTAAATGCTCAACATGCCTCGGTGTTCGTGAATGGAAGCAGATTGAGACCATCCACTAACTATTTTAGTATTTTGTAGTACTTGGTATAGCAGTATTGACAAACTGTTTCCTCTTAATGCCTTTCAGCTAGGATGCGGTCATGGCCTTCCTGGGATCTTTACATGCCTTAAGGTGAAGGGCCTTCTGAATTTCATAGCCGTGAAAAAAAATGAAAAGTAAAAACAGTTTCTAAGGCTATCTGTTTCTTTGACTGGTAACTTCTGTGTTTTTCTTTATCAGGGAGCAGCCGTGGTTCACTTCCAGGATTTCAATGCTGAGGTCCTACGATGTCTTACAATACCCAATGTGAAAGCTAACCTCCCTGAAGAGTCACTCTTGCAACAGTTCTGTTCTAAGGATGAGGCGAAAATGAATGAGTCATCATGTATTCGCTTCTTTGCTGGTGACTGGAGTGAAATTCATCATCTGCTGTTTCCTAATCCCGACAATGAGTGCCCAAAGTCTCCAGATTCAAGCTTAATTGGTGGTTATGACATCATTTTAATGGCGGAAACTGTTTATTCTCTTTCCTCTCTTCAAAGTCTATATCAACTGATAAAGAAGGTTGGTTGGCTGGTTGGCTGGTTGGCTAGCTAGCTCCCTTTTATGTTGACTATGACCTTTATTCACTTTCTTTAGCATATTTCATCATTTTAATTCAAACTGTTTGTGTTCCATTTACAGTGCATGTGTCACCCTTATGGAGTTCTTTACCTGGCAGCAAAAAAGCATTATTTTGGAGTAGGAGGGGGGACAAGACAGTTTCTATCTGTTGTGGAAGAAGATGGTGAGTTGAATTTTCCTTTATTTGCTTTTTGAAGTGAGTAAAGGAATATGCACAAGTTTGCTTGGCGGGCATTCTACAAGGATGCAGTCTATGCTTTTGATAGCGTGCTGCTGTGCATTTGTAACATGCATAAATAAATTTAGTAATTTGACCTATCATCTCTTCATTTGCAAGTGTATGCTTATCCGATCCTCTAATTTCATCATTCCTTTCATAAATGCACAAGAGGCAAGAGTTATTTATTAGTGATCAGATGAAGGCAGTATTTTTAGAAAGTTTACATCCCAAACTTCTGAATCAATTCCACTCTAACTATTATTGAACATCATCTCCCCTGCCTTTGTGCACCTCTTTTGTTTTTATTTCTTCGCATGGTTGTTGATCTTTGGATCTGCTTTTATTTTCCTTTGCTTTCTTTTCACACAGGTGTTATGGCTGGTGTCTTGATTGCTGAATTTGCTGATGGTTCATCAAATGTTCGGGAAGTATGGAAGTTTTCATTTAAAGAGACATCATGAACGCATTGAGAATCACATGGGCTGACGGATGCATAGCTGTAACAAATGCATTGAGTTGCTGCCCATCTGATAATAGGCAAGGATTTACTGTAACAAATGCATTGAGTTGCTGCTCATGAAACTTTTTTTTCATTTTTTTAACCTTTAATTCCAGGCTAATTTTAAAAAAAAACACACACAAAATCTCTAACAAATAAGCCTCATTTTGTGTACATCTCTTAAATCTTTTGCAGATTCATGAAACTTTGCAAAGTTATTTTCAGTACTTCACAGAAGAGAGAACAGTGTCATAGTTCAATCATGGCTATAGAGGAGCTAGTAAGCTTTTTAGAACAATTGTTTCATTTTATTTGTCTGTAATTTGTCTTGATCATCTATTTAGGACTCCATGCATCCATCAAGAGATGTAGATTGACTAAAAATACATTTTTGTTGAAAGTGACAATTTATTAGGGATCTTGTTCCCGTATTGGAGACTTTATCTAATCACGAGTAGTTGATGCTAACTGAAGGGACTGTTCGGTATCAAGCACACGGGCATGAACATGCATGCCTGGGCAAGTGATACTTGGTGCCCGGTCTAGCGCTCGTATGGATACTATTGGCTCAGATTTGCGACAAACATCTGGACAATAGCATCCAAGTTTTGAAGAAAAGTGGCGTCCAAGGAACTTGGCTGAATACACACGCCTTTAAACGCTTGTGTTGCCGCCTTTTGATTATATTTGGATGGCTCATCGTGGTTTTTTACGAAGAAAAAAAAATTCTCGTATTTTCCTATTTATCAAATATACCCCAACCAAGTTATTGTATATCGGTATGCTACTTATTTGGGTTGATTGGCGTCTTGACCTGCCAATAGCATTGTATATCGGTATGCTACTTATTTGGGTTTATTGTATATCGGTACGCACATATTGGTATGCTACTTATTTGGGTTTAATGTATATCGGTACGCACGTATATGTCATTAATTGCTGAATGCCATTATTATTCCAACACATGCATATATTATTCCCAAAAATGAATGCATATAGCACGTCAAAAAATGCAATTAAATTTTGGATTGGCTGATGTTGGAAAACAAAATAACATTCGGTGACAGGTGGTGGTGCTACTGCTCCCCGGCCAACGGCCCTTTCATTTGTCTGTAATTATCAGGGGCTTTCTGTTTAGGCCTCAAAATTTGGATGATTTTAAGGCGTGCTTCGTTTCCCAAATAAAAATTCATTTCCGAAAGAATGAAGTAACATATACTTATTATAATAAATATATTCTTTTACCTATAACATAATCCGTATAATTTCATTTTCATTTTCTTTTCCCCAACCCAACTGCCCCTTCAACCTACAATAATATTGTTTACTTGATACTTCAGCATTAAGTGCGCATGAGATACTGATGGGCGGGCACTGGCAAGGAACGAGGAAAGGCTGGTTCAGTCAAACATAGCACATAGTAGTGGGGGAAGGGCATGTGGCATTGTCAATGATGGCGTCCTTACCTTGCTTGCGGTGTATTAATAGAAATTGGACAGTCAAGAGCTGACTAAGCATTCAAATGGTTGGACTTAAAGCAGTGCATGCATTTGAATGCATCAATCGTAAAAAAAAACCGCCGTTCCCTTACCTCGTATGAATTGAAGAGGGGTGAAAAGGCATGGCGTGAGCAGAAACAACGCAGCAGAGAGAGAGAGAGAGAGAGAGAGAGAGAGAGAGAGAGAGAGAGAGAGAGAGAGAGAGGAAGTGTCCCTCCAAACAAGAGATGGAGGATAAGATGAGTGACTAATCCTCCGTCCAGATGACGACATGATTCTTTGTTTGTACAAAGAAAGAAAGGGAAATTGGATTCAAAAGCATGCCTCCCGCGGAAAGTGTCCGATGCTTGGAAAGAGAGTATAAAATCGACGGTGGGTGGGCAGTGACTTTGTTATTATTATTATTTTCTTAATAATAGGGCCTCAGATATGAATTTATGATGGGCTGTTCATTTATTGATTGATTGGTTTATGATGTGGGCTAATGCAGTCATCCCACGTGAGTAAGGATCTATCAACGTGTGTTGGATGTAAGCCTGAGAAAGTTCCCATGCGGTGCGGCAGGCGGCGTACCCTCTCCTTCCCTTCCCTTGGAAAAGCAAGCATAGACTTGAAAGCAGCGTCGTAGCCAATTCGCTCATGTAAGATGGTGGAGGCGACGCCCCCAAACGTTCCTCTCACGCCAAGCCAAACGTCCCTCGCTCGCCTCTCCTAGAAATTCAAGCAAAACCTATACTCCTCTCTCTCTCTCTCTCGTCTCTCCCCCCTATTTATATGTGGAAAGTCTCCTCTCCTGTTGGATCCACCCAGTCCCCTTCCTTTTCTGTCTTCTCTCCTGTTGGATCCACCCAGTCCCCTTCCTTTTCTTTCTCCTTACTACATCATCTATATGCAGCAGCAGCATATGGCGAATTCGAATCCATATCGAGGAGGAGACATCGTGAGTTACTACTCTAATTTTGAAAATATGCCTTCTTACAATTACATGGAGAAGCGGCGCCAGTTCCTTCGTAGCTACCAATTCTGCAGGAAACGCACCTTTCTCCAGAAGGTTAAGCTCTCGCTCATCCGTGCCAAGCGGCTGGTTCTGGTGAAGATGAGAGCAGCGGTCAAGCTGAAAAGGTTGTTGTGGCTGAGGCTCCGGTTTGGATACCCTCATCGTGGCAGGTTTCATTTCCATCCCTTGATCAGCGCTAACAGTAGTAGCAGGTCTGCTGCTGCCACGGGTCGGTGTTGGAGTGCTACTAGCTGCTGCTGCTGCTGCTTCTCAACCGGTACATATCTCTCTCCTGTCATCCCGGCCTTCCTCCCTCAGTAGCAGTGGGGGACTGCGCGCGCCTGTGTTATTTATTTTTCTTGACACGAGGAATGAAAATTTAATACCAGGCTTTGTGGAGTGCTAGATCGGATAATATTCTTCTTTCTTGGTTATTCTTGATGGATTTAATTAGGCTTCACCGATTATGTTTCAGTTGTTCTGTAATCGCGACTCCAATTATCCAATTAATCCAAATCTCTTTGATGATTCCGGCATAAATGATTGTTACGATGTTTTTACATACATACATACACATAGTTCAAGCAGGATCCATCGCAAATCTGATCAATATGTTGGAATATCGGATAGTCTTTATGACAGTATCAAGGCTTAGAATTGGGCTTGCGTGTTCCATGAGTTCTTCATATTTCTTTTGGTACACTGATTGAAAATTCTAACATTGATATCAACCAGAGCTAGTTAAAACCATGTCATTGTCATTTTAGCTATCATGCTCCCGATCTTTACCCCAACAACAACAACAGTCTGGACGGTCTATGTTGCGTGCAAAACGACTACCACAAATAACAAGGGTTCGCACCTCTCGGCCTTATACAGAGCGCACTTCAACTGTGGTGAGAGGAAGTGTTTAGGCCCCTGCCTGTTACCCACCCCAAATGTCAATTCCCATGAGAATTGCATGAGCTGCACGCGTGACGTGGCCATCAGTACAAATTCAAACCAGCAATTACGACACGCAAACAAGACTTCAGCTTCCACGGCTTTATTTTCAACCACAGGCTCGTCTGCGGTGACACATAAGCAACCCAAATCTCAAGGCATCAGTTTGTTTTTTGAGGCACGCTCGAAACGATTAATAGGAACAAAAAATAATGAATGCCTATTATTCAGTTATCGTAAAGGGGTTGGCCCACGTATATTTGGATATCAACGAAATAAATCTTGTGATGTCACTTGATTACAACTTTCCTAAAAAAAAAAAAGGGAGGAATTCATATGTGGTGCCCAACAAAAGAAACAAAGCTGCGTGAGATGTGCATCATGGGCAGGTGAGATCCAATTCCATGTCATCTCCTCAATCTTGATTATCGATTGTCATCTCCTTAATCTTGATTAGCCTATATATGGATTATAATAACATAGAAACTGAAAAAGGAGGAGTTCAGACCACATGCGCCACTTATCAATGGTCACATGCACGAGCGTACTCTAAAAGCATAGAAGCCTGCCACCGTTTGGGTCTGTTTGGTATATGATTAAAAATGAGCTTATGGCATTTTACTTCATTGTAACTAACTAACTACATGTTTTTTTGGGTCATTTTGGTTTGATGTGAAGGTAAAGGAGAGAAAAAGTGCGGTTTCATAAAAAAAAATGTAAAAAAACGATAATATTAATTGGCAAGATAACCATGATATTAACTATATAATAAATAAAGATGCAATAGATAATTTTTCAAAAAAAATTAATAATATTTAATGTGAAAAAACATGGTTGTTATGAATATATATATATATATATATATATCATGATTCATGACGGATGATGGACCATTTTAAAAATATGGGAATTGGGTCCGTTGCATTAGCTGTTCCACAAAACCTCCCCTGTCCTAGTAACCTAAAACTTTCTATAATAAGCCGCTTCAACATGATAATGTGAGAAATTAATATTCCAAATGTTGCATTGTTATTTCGTATTCTTCAGTTGTTCAGAATCTGATACTAACCTTTTGGGGTCCAAAGGAGAGTTTCTCATGTCTCATAGACCTTGCTAGCTGTTTATAATATCCAAAATCCAACTACCTTTCAACCGCAACATTTATGTATGTCCATGGCCCCTCTTCTTTCATTTGCTGTTGGGAGCGGAAGGAAAACCGGTGGGGAAATGTACTTTCTCAAAGATAACAAAAAAAGAAAGAGAGAAAATAAAAGAAGATGACATTAGCCACAATATATATACAAATAAAATCAACAAAAATGATAATAAAAATATAAATAATCAAAGCCATTCATCATCAGCTGGGGCCTCTGCGAATGGGCACTGTCAGGCTGTCATTCACAAGTCCAGACTAGCACAGCAGTGGGCATCATGTACGTATGCGTCATCCGCGAGGCCTGTGGAACTATCGAAGCAAAAGCAAGCCTTGGGGCTCTGTTTGGACCACCCATGAAAGTGCAATCAAAGCTGCCGGTATTCGATCCACAACATAAATGTTTTACACACCCTGTGCATGAACTCATCAATTTTGTCTTGCCTCACCTCGTGAACAGTTCATCGGCTCATATAGCTGGTGATGAATTCGCCGTATTCAGGGAGTTTTTTAGCTACCCATCATTGTTAAAGCATAAAAATTCTTCAGTGTAACGGCCATACATAGGATGAATAGTCAAAGTGGCATTGGAGTTATTAAGACAAACGCGACTGGCATTCTATTGAGGGAATTTAAGACCAAGAATTTGGCGGGGAGTTTTGAAAGTTGGAACTTTAAATGCCACGATGATTTTGGTTTAGCTCTGTTTCTTGGTTCTTTGCACTTTTCCCATTCGAAGTTTAAAAACGCTGACGTCTCTTTAGATGCCACAAAAATAATACGAGTTTGCTCACTGCAACCTACTTCAAAATAAATTGCCCCATTTGAGCTTTAGTGCAGAGACCATAAGATTATCAGAACCGTCCACCTCCTGTGTCTCCCGTCCCGTCGTAATGTTGACTGCTAATTAAGCTCAGACTGCATGATGAAGAAACTTGCTCTGCCCACTCTCAATTTCTCATTTATATGAAAGGCCATGACGATTGTATCTACCTCCAAAGGAGATTGACAGCTCGATCAGATCATTTGAAATTCTATACATGTGGCCCCACAAAAGGGTCTATGAAGTGGCATCTGAAAAGGGAATCTAACAATATATAACACTTGATCCCTGTGCATTGGCTTCTTCACATGAGACAAAATTGACCAAATTCATGCTCTCGTCTTTACTCCGAATTGTGTTATATTCTTAATTATGTTGATTATTCCTTCACAAATCATTGGGCACCATGTGTGTGGCTTTCTACTCCATAATCTGACATGTTCATAATGATTGCACATGCTTGTACTATTTTCTGGGAAGTGATCTTGATATTTACACACCTTGTGTTTTGATAGCTAGTTGCCCCTTGTATGTCCACACAGACAAATGCAATCCCCTTATCTTCCAACTCATTTGAATTGAATAGCAGCCGGAATTCTCATGAAAGGAGTACTTAATATTTTCTCTTGATTTATGGGCATTTTGTATTCTAATAATATCATCATTGGTTTCAGATGAATCAAGCCTCCCATGCATGGGATGCCCTAGCTAAAACAACCATGGAGGCGTTTGGATGTCCATGATGTAAGTCACATACTGGAAAAGTAAGATCATCCAGAAAAGAACGAGTGCGCGCATCCACAAAGCGGACCACTGTACGTAGAAACTAATTACAATATGTTAGGGTGCAGCCATCTCAATGACAAGCATCAGATAGTCACTTTGAAGATAAGAGTAGGAAATATGTTAAAAAATCCAATGGTCAAATAATTAATCTTGATGTTCTTATATTTTCTGACGTGAAAATGATCTCATTTTCCACGGAGAAACAATGGGCTCCTTTAAAAGTATCCATTTCTTAAACACTTATGGCTTGGTTTCAGATTTCAAAGAAATGGTTTGTATTATCAAACAAGGGGTGTTCAATATCACTCATATATTCTTTGTATTTGTTTATTCACAGGAAATGCATTGTCCTGTTTGGAGGGAGAGAAGCAGTGACAGTGTGTGGAGCACATGGAAGAATCAACTTCTACTGTTTGTTCAAAAATCAGTATAGTGGAGGAAACGGACGAAGCTTGCTTGCTCTTTGATTCCTTTTAACACATGGCTAACATCATATATTCAAACTATGCCTGGGAAAGAGAAATGAAGACTCTCTCTCTCTCTCTCTCTCTCTCTCTCTCTCTCTCTCTCTCTCTCTCTCTCTCTCTCTCTCTCTCTCTCTCTCTCTACCGTCCCACCATTATAGACACCTCTCTCTGCCGTCCCCCCATGATATTCATCTATAAACATTCCCATTCTCTCTACTTCCAAAGCTATTAGAAACTACAACACGTTTTCTTGCACGCCATACTCCCAAGAAAGAGACGCTTTTTTCACTTCCTCTCAAATGGGTCTTCGATGGATGATTGCAAGGCAGCCGAGGAATCACTACCATAAACTAACAAAAGAAGATGAAGACATGGGGAAGAAGTCGAGAAGGCGATGGGCGAAGAAGGTTAACGGAAGAGTGATGGGATTACGGCTGTCGTCGGCAAAGAAGTTAAACTGGAGAGGTTTTTCTATGATAATAGTCCCGAGGATAGTAGCTGGATTTTACGCTGAATTGGTGAACAACATGAAATTGGATGGAATTTATCCAACCATAACCTTTTCTTCTCAATGGGGCCTTCCTGTTCTCTCTCAGCCTTCACCTAGAAAGACTTGCGGAAATTTCACTTGCCCTTCTTCTTAATTATAAGTTCAGCTAAGCCTTGAAAACACAGATCAGCTTGGCACATTGAGCATGCGATTAGCGAGCCCCTCATGATCATATATAGGACAATCCATCCATTTGGTTGTTATCTCTCTCTACGAGTGCCGACAGAATGTGGGATGCATGACAGGCAGTTGTCATTGTTTTTTGCCCTTCTCTCTCTGTTTTTGTTGTTATTGTTCTTGTTGTTGTCTTTCAAGCCTTGAAATTCACCTCCCACGGAAGCTTTCAGGCTCATGTTCCTGTCCCCAGCAAGGGTCTATTTTGTAGAATGAAGATTTCTTTGTGCGTGACCTTATAATTAATTTACTCTTCCATTTTTCGTAAGCTTTTGATGGCAGTTGCAAATGTGCTCGAATGTCGAAAATGTGAAATTGGCTTCAGAGCTAATCACGAGTGAATTGTTCTGGACATTACAGCCCAAGATGAGTTGGGCCATGTGCTCGTTGAAGTGGTCAAATGGTCATCCTGATCTTGCTTCCTGGATTTCTGGGTCCACCCAAGTGTATCGATATCATCCTGATCTTTGACCCGCAGATCATCGGAGGCAGTGATTGGATCATTAAAATGTTGACCGGATAACTAGCATGGGCATGTTGGCACGTGTGCCTTGATGCAATATTTGTCACTTCCTTTTAGATTGTTGGTATTGGAATCGAGATGTATACTCTTTTCTAGACTTATGATGATGTGGGATGGGGGTATAAGCTCACTCCACTCAGCAAATTAAAACCATTTCAAGGAACAACATGTAACCCGCCGTATATAATACATATATAAGAAGGTGATCAAACTTGAAACGGTTAACCTAGTTTACAAACTCAAATTCATTCGTAGGTTATATCTCCAGGACAGAGTGGCCGATTGCTCTGATTTTGTATATAGTCAGCATTGGCCTTCCCTTCACGCAAAAGAAAATCGAATGCTTGTGTTCGAATTGGAATCCTAAACTGCTGCTTCGATTGAATGTATTTATAATTATATATTATAATTAGTTGACGAGTTACTTAATTGGAAATTGATAACGAGTTGAAAATAAAAGGTGTATCTATCTAAAATGATCCTTTAATATATATTTAAGTGGAAATTAAGGAGAACATTAGAGAAAGAATAATAGGAAACAAAAGAATTGGGATAATCTCATGCCGTTTGCGCAGTAGCATGCAACGATCAATCCATGAACGCATCTTCGATGGTGTGCTCGTTTAATTACCATCTGCCGAACCCTCCTGAGCTTACTTTGGTTGCAAACTCATACATCAGATGAACGTATGAATCCCCCAGCCCCGTGGACTGTTGCCTCATGACTGGCATCTTCTTGACATTAATCTCCACCATCTTCACCTCTGCACCTGCTCTATAATGCTTAATCCTCGGTGTTTCTTCATCCTCCGCGCAACTCATACTTCGCTCCTCCTCGATCGTTGGAAGCCATGTGTTGATCAGTGTCCTCTTTGTTTCCACATGAGCTTCTGATGCTATTCTCACATCCGTCTTGCAGTTGCATGGCACCGTGGCAAACAATAATTTAGACCCCTTTCTCTTCATTTTCCTGCTGCCTCCTTCTGTGAACTCGGACTCTTGCAAGTATGTGTACGGAGTCTTAATTAGCATAGTTTATATATACAGGGCATTTCTTGCAATTGTAGCCTTCTTGGGTTTCTCAATTACCAACGTAGACTCCTTCAATGTGCCGGCTTCGCAACATTGCCGGCTAAGCAGCTTTATTTTAGTCCTCGACCAGGTGTGTGTATATATGTGTGTGTATGGGTTTGGCTTCAAAACAACTGGTTGCCAGGGATGCTCCAAGCAATCACTTAATTTTATCGTCCAATCTGGGCAAGGTAAAATCCAACCGTTGGAAAAATTTAACTGTCTGCACACCCCTTCCATGCGGAAGAAAAATTCGAACGCTAGCTTCCTCTCCCCACAACCATTTGCGACCAGTCTTCCCCTCTCTCATCCTGACAGCCAAGCCTCCCATCTCACCCTCTCGCCATCTGTCCCTCTCTCTCATCTCATGCACGACATCCCTCACGTTTCACAGATTTAGGACAATAACTGCAAGATCCTTCCGTGACAAAGGATCCTCGTCCCTCAGCCCTCCCAGTTCAAGATACTCACAGGAAACATGTGGTGTCAGTAGCACCATCCGTGACAGAGGATGTCGCGCGCGCTTCAAGATTCATTTCCATAGGTTCGCCCAAATTTCACCATCTTCATTGACGCCTAGAATTGTCAGAAGCCCCTTTCCGATAAGCATGCATTCACGCTCTCTCTCTCTCTCTCTCTCTCTCTCTCTCTCT